>JAHHUM010000707.1:0-87506 GCA_036173005.1 Crenichthys baileyi | reverse complement strand
GAAGAACAAGTTTTGATCACTTGCAAAGCATGTTGAAGTCTTTAACATTTATCATAGGTACTCTTAAACTGTGAGTGACAGAATCTAAAACAAAAATCTAGAAAATCACATTGTGTGAATTTTAAGTAATTCATTTGCATTTTATTGCCTGACATAAGCAATTGATACATCAGAAAAACAAAACTTCAAAGGACAGAAACCTTTGTTTGCAATTCAGTCATTTCCTGTAGTTCTTGCCAAGGTTTGCACACATTGCAGCAGGGATTTGGGCCACTCAAATGTTAAGGGGCTGTCGCTGGGCAATATGGACTTTCAGCTTCATCCAAAGATGTTCATCTGGGTTCAGGTCTAGAGACTGGCTAGGCCATTCCAGGACCTTGAGATGCCTTTTACAAAGCCACTCTGTAGTTGCCCTGGCAGTGTGCTTTGGGTCATTGTCATGCTGGAAGACCCAGCCACGACCCATCTTCAATGTCCTTACTGAGGGAAGGAGGTTGTTGGCTAAGATCTCATGGCCCCATCCATCCTCCCCTTTAAATGCGGTGCAGTCATCCTGTCCCCTTTGTAGAAAAGCATCCTCAGAGAATGATGTTTCACGGTAGGGATGGTGTTCTTGGGGTTGTACTCATTCTTCTTCTTCCTTCCTCAATCCTCTTTGCACCGGTCCCACAAGGTTCCCCCTGCAAGTGGTGGGCCCACTGGGGGATGGCCTTACAGCTCTCATTTGGGCTTGGCCCAGCCAGGTCCCGCAAGGAACAACGTAGCCACCAGGCACTTTCCAGCGAGCCCCGACCCCAGGCCTGGCTCCAGGGTGGGGTTCCGGCTCTGCTGTACCAGGCAACGTCACGTTGCTATTGTTCTATTGGTCCTCATGAAATCTTCTGAACCACTCATTGTCTGACCCGTCGCCCAGAACCTGTTTGCCATGGGAGATCATACCGGGTCATTTAAGCCCTGTAGAACATAGCCTCTGGGATAATTTGAAGGTATATATACGTGTATGCATATATATTTACACAAGTGCTATGTTATCACTAACTCTTTGCATTTAGACTTGTCATTAATGTGAGCAGCACTGGCACTAAATCCATCCATCCATCCATTAAATTATCCAGCTAATAGTAGCTTTTACTGTTAATCTATGATGAGCAGAACAACAAGAAGCAATGATATTCTGCCTGCATAATCATGAAAACCTTCTGTTAAATTCAGCAGGTATTTATTTGAATTTTCATCAGTCTTTCACTGCTGTGTACAAATTTGTATTTATTTTTGTTTTTAGCTGACAATGACTTGAAATTTATTTGACTACTTGTAACTAAATTAGCTTTAAATCTTGATTTTTCTAAATAGTTTTAGTTGGAAAAAATGGACACAACTCCCTAAAGGACCAGCATGAGTGTTTTATCTTTTCACAGTTACAGCTGTGCACTGCTACAAAGTCTGTTTTTTCAGACTTGTACATAGTAATCTTGCTTGACAAATTTCGATTGGTAGAGGAGTGTTCCTTTGCAAAAACTAAAAACTATAACAGGTAAAATCTCTTTTGTAAAGAGATTTTACAAAAAGTCTCTAGATTATTCTGCGATCTTTGCCTGCACTTAAGGAAGGCTCTTTTTGGTTTTTTTACAAATGCGTCCAACGTAAATTCTGTATAAACATACACAGAGGAGGCCTAACATTATGACCAACATACAGAGCAATTCGATAAATTACAATTGCTGAAAAGTTAATTTTTTCAGCGACTTAGCTCATTAAGTAAAACACATAACTGCACACAAGCTGATGTTTTAAAGCCTTTATTTCTCTTATGATTATGATTATGATTTTGTGCTTACAGTGTAATGAAAACACAACAACTTAAAATCATTGCAACAAGAAAAAAAATATTGCACAAATGTGGGCTTTTTGAAAGGTATGTTTTATACCTGCTTAAAGGTGTTTATTTTCATTAAATACTCTTAATCTGATGAACAAACTTCACTGGAACACATAGTCTAATTTATTGAATATGACTGTAGATTCCTACAACTGTCAACAGTGTGCTCTTTGAGATATTTGTTTTACTGCATTCTCACTTAAAGAATCATTCAAAAACATCTAACCGGAAACCAGAACATTCAGGATGTTAAAAGCAGGTAATAAATATAATTTACACAATTAATGACAGCCTGGAGCATAATCTTCTAATTGCCATCTCTTGTGGCGACAACCTTAGAGGACCGTGAATTAAAAGGTTTGTCTAATCTATACAAAATCTAAACATGTTTATTTTAGTTATTACTGCACACACTCTGAAAATAGCAGTCTCATTCTTAGTGGATCCAAAACAATTCCAAATTTTATTTTTCCCCCCTCGCCTACAATATCAGATGTCAACTCCAATGCCATTTAGTCTTTTCAGATGTGTTGTGTGATTGTTAACCACGACCATCCATCTCATCCTCATCTCTGCAACCTTATTAGCCCTTAATTCAGAAAATTTGAAATGTTTAATATCCCAAGATGGATAGTAATGTAGCTTTGTCACATTCAATTTCACTGATCATATTTAACCTTCAGCGTTCAACTAACTCACAGATTTGAGGACTCCATTACAATTATCAATTGTTCAAAGTATTTTCTGAGGTCTCCCACAACAAAAGCTCTAATGATTTCTCTCTGTTGTGAACTGCCAGGAAATTTCCCATTTGTTGTAAATCACAGTGAGAAGTTTAGAATGGCAGCCCCATTTCCCTCCCACAATGTTTTAAAATGGATCATCTAAACATTTCTGCAGCATATTATGAAACCATTTCTTCTGATTTAATTGGCAACAAATCGTGACCACTCTACAAAAAGATAGAGATATAGTGTATGCACAAACAATTCTCACTGAAATACAACAAAGCAATTAGGGAATCTGATGTTTATTTCAAGAATTTGCTATTTTTAATTAAATCTATCAATTCTCACCTCCACCTTTGAATTATCTCCTGTAGGTTTGTCTGAAATAAAAGCCCAAAGTAAAATTGATCCAACTCCATGTTTAATATCGGGAGATACATTTTATCCATCAAGTTCTCCAAATTTTGCTCAGCCAAAACCTTCACATGAACTGCTCTGAAATTTATAATCCTTGTTTTGAAGTTAATCTGTAAATTAAAATGTTGTTTTTGTTCTTTTTTTTTAGAAATTACAAAACTTTCCAGCGATTACTTTTACATAAAAATCATGTTTGCATGTGTTACATAGAGTATTACATCTGATGCTAGAAAAAGGATTGAGCAGGTATTGGTTGCTGGGTAGAGTCTGCTGTGTCTGCTTCCACAGAATGCACACCTGTTGCACATTTCCTCATCTCATTTGACGGACCAGCTCAAACAACTACTCTCTGCCTAGGGCTGGACGATATATCGAGATTTTAAAACTATCGAGATTTTTTCAAAAGAGTTATAAGATGAGAGTATATGGTTTATATCGAAATGGTCTATATTAAATATTAATTATTCTTTTAGATCTGCCAATTCTTCTGTCTTCTTCCTCATATGTCTGTGTCGAACTTCCCATGGCCTCTCCTCCCTCTCACTGAAGACAAATCACCCCTCCCTACTACGTCATCCACCGGCTAGCTAAGCTAGAAAGTTTGCTACTAAAGCAGCCACGAGATGGAAGGTGAGGATGAAAGCACAGGAGAGGATATCGCAGAGCACCTGGTGAGCAAAAAAAAAAAAAAACAACGGTTCACTCATTATGGTTCGGATTCAAAATCTCAGATGAACAACAGAAAGATGTATTTTGTAGAGAATGCCGAAAACAAGTCCCAACAAAAAGTTTGAGCACTACAAATCTTTTCGCCATTTAAATCAGCACCATAAAAAAGAATATGAAGGGTGCGTTAAACTGCGTGCTGCAGCTCAGACTGTGAAGCCTTCCAAGCATCCTGCACCGAAACAAACCGCGTTACAAAACTCATACACCCGTGCTGTGCCTTATGAGTGAAAAAGTGACAAGTGGTGCGAGATTACTAAAGCTGTGGCGTATCATATCGCTAAAGACATGGTCCCGCTCTCAGTTGTGGAACAAGACGGCTTTGTACAACTGCTAAAAGTCCTTGACCGAAGATACCAGCAAACGAGTCGGAATTATTTTGCCAGAAATAAATACATGTAGCACATTTTATTTGAGAAAGACTATTTTAATATTTGCCAGTAGATTATTTTTGAGCCATTTCTTATGTACAACTACAGCTGTTTAATAAATGTGTCTGCATCTGGGACAAAGCTTTGACTCAGAAGTAAACTAAAATATATAAAAAACTATTTTGAGATATATATCGTATTTCGCCATTCAGCTTAAAAATATCAAGATATTATTTTTGGTTCATATTGCCCAGCCCTATCTCTGCCACTCTGCCAGATTGTCATCTTTGGTTTTACAATTTTTTTTTCAGAGCTATGAGACAATGTTCATGTTTCTCTTTCCCAGAAACCAATTTTAGCGTTTTCACAACTCATTTACTTGTGGAAAACATTCTTGTGAAATTCCCACTAAACTAACTGTCTCATCAAGAAGTTCCACAGAAAGTGTTAGGCAAACCATAAGTACGGGTAAAAATGAGTAGATGACATTACTGCAAAAGTACTGTACTTTTTTTTAATGTAGTAGTACTTAATACATTTTACACCCTTCAACCCAAAACACACACAAAATAGAAAACACGAGCCATATCTTAAGCAACAAATAATTCATAGATGTGACAGATCATAAAATGAGCTTGATTTTTTTTTACATTCAGACCCCATAAAAACAGGTTTCTAGCTTCAACAATATATTTAGCAAGAAAATAAACATACTATGAACAAAAATCTGACAAGTACAGTGAATCTTTCAGTTGAACTACATGATGCGTGTTGTACACTATGAGCTTAAGTGCATTTATTCTAATGGGATTTACTTTCTTATTAGGTTATGCTAATAAAGAAACCAAAATAAAGAAGTGATGAGTATGAAATTAGGACAAGCCTCCTGTGCAGATAGTAAGAATAGAGATTCTCTGTGTGGGTTTAATTAGGGCCGTGAACAGGTAAACAGTAGGGGAGGATGTTTCAGACATTTCAGAGTTTATGGTTGATCGTACCGGAGATGCTGCGAGCTGAATTCAATTAAACATCTGTGATGGGAGGTGCCTCCATTTTAACCCCAGTGGTAAACCGACTGTCGTATTTTCCATCCCTTTGTTCTCTGCTCAAACGTATTTCTCTCATTTGTCTTGCTGGAGAACAACATTACATAGACTGTTGTCATAAATCATTAATCAGTTTTGTTCCTCATAGCATTTCAGATGTATGTATGCCTGTATGTATGTATATATTTCTTTATTATTGTGCTAATTTCACTGTTTCATTATATCATTTAATTGTGAGAAAAACAAAGATTTGACCTTTTTTGTTACAATTAAATGTTTAAAATCGACCTTAATATCAGATGTAAATAATGTGGGTGAATATAAAAAGCAGTTTTCAAATAATAATTTCATTTATTAGGGGTAAAAAGCCACCCAAACCAATGTGGTCCTTGTGGAAGTAAAAAATGCCACCTTGTTAAATTATAATTCAAATAGTCTTTAACACCATTTTTGGTTTATTTTAAATAGCCAAACCCATGATTGATTACTGCCTACTACGTGGAATCAAAAATATCACCTAAATAGAATCTTTCTGATGACATGAAGTAGGATTAAAGATCCTACAAAGCTCCAATCTATAGAAATTTAGGAACAGATGAGAAGCAAAGGCACTAACTCTGTCAGTCTGGAAGGGGTTTTAGAGACATTTCTAAGACTTTGGGACGCCAGTGAAGCACAGTGAGGACCATTATCCACAAATGGAGAAAACACAAATCCCTGCTGATCTTTCCCAAAAGTGGCTGGCCTACCCAGACTGCCAGAGCACATCGACGGCTTTTCCAGAAGGTCAAAAGAACCCAGAGCAAAATCTAAAGCACTGCAGGCCTCATTGCCACAATTTAAAACCCGAAACCTCTGCTGACCAAAAACATTACCTAGGCCGCTGTCACATTTTCCCCAAAACACCCCGATGATCCCTACTAGTTTTCAAAAAATATTCTGTGGACTCATGAGACAAAAGCAGTTTTTCTATACGGTTTATTTCTAATTGCATCTGGCATAAAACTAACGTAGTATTTCAGTGAAAGAATATCATACCGACAGTTAAACATGGTGGTGCTAGTGTGATGGTCTGGGGCAAATATGCTGCTTTACACCTTGCTTCAATTGAAGAACCATAAATTCCGCTTTCTACCAGAAAATCTTTGGAAAGAAATTTCCAGAGCACACCAACAAATCCTTTCAATAGCTCAAATAAAGCTAAATGAAGGTTTTTAAAATGGGCTAGTCATAGTTCAGGCTTAAAATTAATTGAGAGGCTGGGATATGACCATTCATGCTCGACAACCGCCCTGTCACACTTTTGTATGTCTGCCTTGAGTTTCTACAATGTATTACGATATCCATCTTTAAGTAAATAACCAATGAGCATCACCTGTCTATGCATCTGATACTATGGCATACACAGTTAATGTAATTTCTACTCCAAAATCATAACAATTATATGATAAAACCTGCTTCACCATGCAGACTCTCTGTCTATAATGATAAAGATTCCCTGACCTAATTTTCTTGGGTTTTCAAAAAATTCAGCTACTAACTGAATAATCGTCAGGCTGATGATTTTTCCGACCAAAATCTTTAGGCAAACAATAGTTCAAAAGAAAGACAGTGACACTGCCAAACAGTGTCTTACACTTTCCTGACAAGGTAGCACACTGTAAATGGTACAACCTACATCCCAAACGATAAACATCATAAACAACATAATACATGGGATGGTAACAGGCTTTGATCAAAAGAAGTGATTACTTTAAAAGTAACAAAAATTAGACTTTCAAACAATAAAAAATATGTTTGCATGTATATATTTGTGATTATCTTTATGTTTTCTCAGTTGCACTTGTAATATTTCAACTCATCACAAGTATTAAAAAGAAAAGAAACAGTGTGACAGCAGCTTTGAGGAGGGAATGAATGATGAGACTTTGAGCATTTCAAACTGTCCTAACAGCTCAGAAATCTTTCCATTTGGATAAATAATACAGGAGGCCAATTTGCATTTTGCTAGAATCCTCTTCCACTCCTGACATCACGGAGCTGGTGGATGTTAGAGACCTTGCGCTTCCCCTCCTTCTGTATGTAGCATGCCGCACAGATGCTCAATAGGGCATCTGTGAGATTGTCTTATATAACTCTTGGAATGTAATTATATAAGACTACATCAACACAATTTCAGCAGGTTAATGTCAAGCTGGTAATATACTGGTAGCATAGTGAGTAAGTTGAAGGGTCAAAAGGGCAAAGTGACTGTATAGGCCTGTGCAGTACACTTCCTACAGCCTACCTCCTAAACAGGAAGAATTCCTGTTGACTATCTAATACCTATAAATAGTAGGAATGTTGGCTGAAGAGTTTTCTGAGAGTTTTGTTTTGTCTGTGTAGAGCCGACATCTGGTTTGCAGCACATTTTGAAGAAAGTATCCAAAGCAATATGAATGCCAATGGATACTTATAATATAAAGGATTACTCTATAACCAGCTAACCCTAGGTAGTGGGAAAGACAGCTGCCTTAGAATGTGATCTCCTGCTGAATCAGGCTGCTCCAGATATTTTAGACATGGCAAAAAAATTCCACAGCACATCAACTCTGAGACAACATACGTATTTACCGCATTAGTGCTATGGAATAGACAGTGCTACTCAAACCTTGCACCAATGGCCCAAAAGATTTCACTTAATTTCATCCTATGCTATGCAGATGCTCTGGCTACAGTGTTGAAGATTCACCTTGACATGCCTAATGATTGAATCTGCTCCAAATGACACACTCTGACCTACTTTCTGTTTAATTCAGCTAATAATTATTGGACCATTTGGGGGCACCCTTAGACTTTGGATAGGACAGTAAACGTTTCTCCCCAGATCATTAAGTAAGGAAAAAGTAATAAGATGCCAAAAACATCCTATCCTGACGGATTCTAACACTGTAAATTTAGCCTAATAAACATGCTCTTTACAAAGTGAGGGCATGTCAAAAACAACACGCATACTTCATAAATATGACAGAGCTAGATGTTTCAGTGTAACTGCAATGACCCATATACTACATTATCTCATGCTACCCTACACAGATGCAATGTCTGCACAGATGAATATTCACTCATAATGGCATCCAATATGCTTTGAGCGGCTGCAACTGATAACAGCCTGCCTGACCAATTTTCTAATTAATTTAGCAAAAAATAATGTCATCACATCTCAGAAGATGGTCAGCTGATCATTTAAGAAGAAAAAGAAAAAGAATGGAAGCTCACGGAGTAGCACCCTGCAGTTAACACCCTTCATACCATTACACACAAGATTCAAAACGGGCACAACATAAGCGATAGGTTTTGTAGTTATGACAGGACTTAATGTTCCACGAAATGCATTTCCTTTCTTCACAAGTAGACACATACAACTGTTGTGATTATGAATATGAATACATAATTTAATATTTAATATTAATACTTTAATATTTTATCAAATAATATTTCGGTCTGTTAAGGGTTGTCCTGTGAATACCAGCCCAATAAGGCGGTGGTATTAGGACAAAATTGAAAGGTGTGAGCCAAGCTCTGACATTATTGAACAGCAAAACTCACACATGGAATGAATTCACACAATTTCTTAAAATACAAGAATTTATTAACAAAAATAAGTCAACTCAAAGTCAAACATATTTCAATCAACAAACTCTTTACTATGCTAAAACAATCCAACTAAACTACCAAGCAGAATTAAAGAATAACGAAGACTAATGGGCTATGTACAATATAAACAAGTTGATTAAAGATGATTGAAAACCATGACCAAAAGAGTGATGCAACATTACCATGCAATGTTATTTATGTTTGAGAACCAAGGATTATCTTGAAGAATCTGGAAGTGATGTTAAGTTAGTCTTGGAACTAACTTAGGCAATAATCAGCAAACCTTTAGACAACCATTCACAATGCAAGATCAGATAAAATATTATTTTAATAAAATCATATTTTAAAGAATGATTTGCTGAATAAAACCAACCTTCTGGATGACCAATTCTCAACGGTGTTTAATTAGCTGCCTTTATTTATTAAAATAATATTTAAAGAAATATTTTGAATAAGAACCAAATATTTGAGAAATTGGCTTAATTGTGTTACTTAGTTATCAAGTTTAGTAAAATAATATTTAGGGAAATATTATTTTACTAGATTGAAAACTAAAAACCTTTTTGGGTAAATGATCTTTAGCAGGCAAGCACGTGTTCTTAGCTGTTAGCGGTTAAAGCTAACAAAAGAAGCTTATAGCTTATTATCAGAATCAAACACATACCTTTAAAATACCATTAATAAAAGGGTTAAAATACATAAGCGTGGACGACGTGTTATGGCCGATCTTCTGTGTTTAAAATCACCCTTTAAATAAAGTTTGAACTTTATTAAAAAACAAGAGAAACACAGAACACACAAACTGAGCACGTGCTGAGATGGCTGAGTTTTCAACACAAACAAAACCAAATGTCATAAAAGGAAAAAAGATTAGATTATTTCATACTAAACTACTTCTCTCTGCCCAACACACAACCTCTTATGTGAACCGTGCTAAGGAAAAGTTGTCCGGGGTGACGAAGTTGAAGAACGCATCCACAGAGAACAAAGGGTTAGTTTGCAGCTAATTCGGACAGTGACGTCACGGGAAGTCCGCTGTTACCCCCGTTTCTGCCTGTGCTCCAGAAAAGTTCTTATCATGTTGTACCCATGGCTGTGGTCCCAACACAACATACATAGCGTCATATAAAACCGTGAGACAGAGGCTTTACTGACTGATAGTCTGAGCCATGAAGAGCCTTTTGTGTACATAAATGTGATTTATGATTTATTGGGATCCGTTTTGAGTCGCAAAACATATCACAAAACACTTCAGTATGCCTTTTGTATAGTTACCTGATAATCACACATTCTCCTATCATTTTAGGCTCAATAGTTAAAAGCACTAGTAATTTGGCAAATTCTGGCTTTTTGAAGCATTTTTATAATGTTATGTAAAAGAAAGAAATTTCCTCTAAATGTCTTACAACTCAATATAGAATTATTAAGCTCCAGAGGTTTGCTATCTCACTTCAAATGAAGAGGAACTGAGATATCAACACAATATCAGAACTAAGCATTTACATCTACAAGTTTGGGATTGATATCAAACTGTTTAAAAACTTTCTAACTTTCAAGAAAAAAACAACAAAGAGACAACCAATGAAGCAAATACATATTCAAAGACACATAAAATTAGAATTTGAAGAAAAATGACCTCCTTTCCTGTAATTGTAGCTGTGATGTTCTTCCACTGTCCACCAAATAGCATAACTTTTAAATGATAAAAAGTAAAACCACATCATCTGATTTTCATTGTTAAAAATGTTAGAAAAACATCTACATTTAATTTGTGATCTTGCAATGAGGCTGTGGTTAGTCTGTTCAATAACATGTATACGCTTCCTTTTGAGTACAGCCTTTCAGTCTCTGGATGGGAATTTATGTAGGTAATAAAAGTTGTCATTCCTGTATATTGTGGCAACAGTACATGGGTTTTAAAATATTGTGTCAAGGTATTGTAGAAAACTAAAGCTAGCTGGGCTTTCTGGGGGTCTGGGTCTTGTTATAAGTAGAGTCATAGGTTAAGCCTCTGCTGGGCTTAAGGAAACCTATTTCTCTTATCTTTTTTGTTCATGAACCATGAGCAATAACATTATCTAAAGGTCTGTTGTTACAGGCTTGGGTTAGAGAGGAGGAGAATTACAAGCAGTCAGGAGATTTTAAACACTACACGTTTTGAGGAGGTATCCAATCGTGCTTCTAATCTGACCATTGTGTTAGGTCTTATCAGCACTTCAAATAGAACAAAGAAAAGTATCGGGCAATCCATAAATCATAACTTCTGAAACGTGTGATATTTAGCTGCTTCTTGTGCACTTCTAAGCGCTTGAGCCTGCAGAATCTATTTAATGGTACTCTAACAATAGTGCTTTATTATTAAAAATAAAATGATAATAAGGGCTAAGTCTCAGATAAGAGCATCCAGTAAGCAATGGAATCCGTCTGTAAAGGATAATACTGTTGTAGAGGCAAAGAATCTGAGTTATATTAGTGATACAAAATTTGAAAATGCAATGTGTTGTGGCCTTTGCACAACAAATGTTGTTAAACTAAACATGATCTTCATAACCATGTACCAAAACAAGTGAGAACAAGCTTAAAAAATGGCCATCTACTTTATGCAAAGTTGTTTAGCCAGCATCAATGTCAGTGACTAGAGTTACAGTCATGTTTCTTAACCTGCCACCTATGTTGTTATTTCTAAAAATGCACGCTCTGTCTCTATTTTGTGTAGAGCCTGTGTATTGTGAATAGTTTTTGAATTCCATGTGTTTTGTTGCATCAGGACAGGGTACTTCAAAAGCTGTGATTCACCATGTTTTTTTCATATTTGAGTGCCAATGTCTGAAGAGCTGCACAGTGGCACAGTTTTTTGCAATGTTGATAAGAAGAAGATCCTAGGTTTGAATCCCAGCTTTGGGTTTTTCTGCACATTCTTCCTGTACATGCACAGATTCTCTTTGGGTACTTCAGCTCCTTCCACAGTAAGATAAATTGGTCACCAAATTGCCTTTAGGTATGAGTATGTTTGCATGGTTGTCTGTTCTGTTTCTTTTTTGTCCTGTAATACGTTTGTGATCTGTCCAGGGTGTACCCTGCCTTTCGCTCAATGACCACCTGAGATAGGTACCAGCCCCCTGTGACCCTGAAAGGATAAGTGAGTATAGACAATGGATGGATTGATAGATTAACATCTGGAGATGAAAGTTCAATGCTATTTACACAGTTCATGAGTGGCTTTAAGAGATCCAATAATAATTAGCTAAATGAAACAGAAAGTAGGTTGTGCAGCCATCAGTTGTAGCCACTCTGAACATTAGGTATGCAGAGTTAAGAGAATTTTCCATTAGTGGATATCGGAACGTTTGCATAGTTTAGCATGATATTAAATTATGTTATTAATAAGTCATTACTATGACATTTGAGTATCACTTGTCTAAATTCCATAGAAGTTGTACATAAAGTATGTGGAATGTGTCTCAGAGTTAAACCACTTTTTAACTAATTTGTGCTTAGGGTCATTGACCTTTGGCGGGATAATTTGTGACCAAGTTTTAATTTCCTAGTTGATGTCTTAAAATGTTGCTTGATTATTTCTACATAATGTTTTTTCCTCATGATGCCACCTATTGTAGTTAATAGAAAGACTCTATAGGCAGACACTGAAAATCCTGGATAAAAAATATAATTCATATCATCACTGTAAAATATTAAGTAAAAATATAGATGTAAAATGGGTCAATATGATTATTTATTCAGATATCATACTCATGTATAAATTTCTACATGGACTGGCTCCACCACCCTTACGAGACTTCATTCAATTAAAGTCATATAGAAATAATAATAATAAAAGAGCAGTTAAGAGGGGTGACTGTAACATGCCATTTAGGAAAAACTCTTTCGGTCAGTCTGCCTTTTCAGTTCATGCTTCTCTCTCTTGGAACACAGTACCATTAGAACTAAGGAACATGTCATCACTGCATATTTTTAGTAAAATCCTTTAACAATGGCTTGTGAACAATCAAAATTCCACTCATGATTTAAATTAACATGTTTTTATTAAATAAATATGAATTCATTTTTATTTTTTATAGTGTTCTTATAATCGCTAACCTGTTTTAATACACTGCCTGGCCAAACAAAAAGTCACAACTCCAATATTTCATTAGACCGCCTTTAGCTTTGATTCAATTCAATTCAGTTTATTTATTTGGCGCCAATTCACAACACATGTCGTCTCAAGGCACTTCACAAAAGTCAGGTACATTACGGCATACATTCGCTGTGGCATTGTTTCGATGAGCTTCTGCAATGTTACAAGATTTATTTCCACCCAGTGTTGCATTAATTTTTCACCAAGGTCTTGCATTGATGATGGTAGAATCTGACCGCTGCACAAAGCCTTCTCCAGCACATCCCAAAGATTCTCAATGGGGTTAAGGTCTGGACTCTGTGTTGGCCTATCCATGTGTAAGGATGATATCTCATGCTCCCTGAACCACTCTTTCACAATTTGAGCCCGATGAATCCTGGCATTGTCATCCTGGAACATGCCCATGCCATCAGGGAAGAAAAAATCCATTGATGGAATAACCTGGTCATTTAGTATATTCATGTCAGCTGACCTCATTCTTTGAACACATACTGTTGCTGAACCCAGACCTGACCAACTGCAGCAACCCCAGATCATAGCACTGACCCCACATGCTTGTACAGTAGGCACTATGCATGATGGGTGCATCACTTCACCTGCCTCTCTTCTTACCCTGATGCGCCTATCACTCTGGAACAGGGTAAATCTGGACTCATCAGACCATATGACCTTTCTTCCATTGTTCCAGAGTCCAATCTTTATGCTCCCTAGCAAATTGAAGCTTTTTTTCCCGTTAGTCTCACTGATTAGTGTTTTTTTTAAGGCTACACAGCTGTTCCATCCAAATCTCTTGAGTTCCCTTTGCATTGTGCATGTGGAAATGCTCTTACTTTCACTATTAAACATAGCCCAGAGTTCTACTGTTTTTCTCCGATTTGATTTCGCCAAACGTTTCAGTGATCGCCAATCACGATCATTCAGGATTTTTTTTTGGCCACATTTCTTCCTCGAAGACAACGGGTCCCTACTATCCTTCCAGTTTTTAATAATGCGTTGGACAGTTCTTCACCCAATTTTGGTAGTTACTACAAGTGACGTTTTCTCTGCTTGATGCATGCCAATGATTTGACTCTTCTGAAACAGACTGACATCTTTTCCACGGCATTGATGTGTCTTTCAACATGGTTGTTTAAGAAATGAGAAGCAACTCATTACACCAGTTGGGGTTAAATAACTTGTTGCCAGCTGAAACATAATCGCCCATGCAGTATTTATGCAATGGGAGGCTCGTACCTATTTGCTTAGTTAAATCCAGTTGGCGACTTTTTTTTGGCCAGGGAGTGTATTAAGTAACTTTGTTACATTTAGTAAATGCTATCTCCTGTTATAAATGTGTGTCCATGTTCTTGTTATTTGTGTTTGTACCATCAACCTGCCACGGGACTACAGATATAAATTAGCCCTTGTGGCTAAATCTGACAGATTTACATGATAGTCTAATGTACTCATTTTAATTAATATGCACTGTCCCTTTATTAAAGAAACATAAACATAAGTGCACTAGTCCCTCCTGCAGCAAAAGACCAACTCAAGATGCTGCCACCCCCATACAATTTTTTTTTGTTTTATGAGTGCACAGAACATGTCATAAAAAAATTAACTTATTGCCAGACAATAAGAAAGAAAAGGGTTTCTATCAGCAGTGTGCTTGTGGCCCTTCAATTTTGAAATTTTCATTTTAAGGGCCCTGTGTTAACATCCTTACCTGCAGTTTGTTAAATAGGTGTGCAATTTCTTATTCGTATTTTTTAATTCATATGTTAAAAAAACAGAATACTTCATATAAAAAATTGTAAAAATTAAAGTACAGGTTTTTGAAAAAATATCTAGATTACGAGCACAAATAACTACAACTTCATCACAAAAAAAGTTTGGTTTGCTGAGAGCTTTAATTGTTTATGTTGTTGGGACCCAGCCATGGATTTCAACATTAAACTCCGGTACAAACTTTTCTGGAACTTTCAAAATAAATTGCATTAACCTACTTCCGGCACAACTTAGGAATTGGGGGTTACAGCGAACTTCCCATGATGCCACTGTCCACATAAAACCCCCACTTCTCTCACAAGTCTTTCTCTTCCACACGGCTTCCAGAGGGACCGGATAGGGGGAACAAGTGCGCTAATGTCTCTTTGCTGGCAAACAGACATAAACTCTTCAACTGGATCCGAGAGTGTCATAAGATCATGCGATCATATGCACGAGTTAAGTACGGATGAAATACTGTTTGTGTACCCGGTATTCATTCATATAAAGGGGAAATTAAGGTATAAGCATTTTGCTTGACTTTCTCTCTGAGGCCTGCAGAAGCAAACTGTGTTCTAGAGAAGTCCCCAGTAGAGAAGCTGTCTCTACGAAGCAGAGTGGAGCAGTTCTCCCGGTCTGGAAGGAGGACAACCGAGACCGCATCACCGTGGTAACGTGCAGTTTGGTCGGCCCGACAGAGCAGCCACCCAGTCACTGCTCCGGAGGTTAGCTGGAAGCTAACCCTTTGTTCACAGAGCTTTCTTCAAACGTCGTCGTCGCCCTGGACAGCTTTTCCTCAGCACAGTTCATACGAGGTTAGGCTTTGGGCAGAGTAATAGAGAGATAGTTAGGATGAAATGATCTGAACGTTTTTCATTTTATGAAGTTTGGTTTTGTTTGCGTTGAACTCTGCTATCTTAGTGCAAGCAGGCTATCTGCAGCACACGTGCTCAGTTTTGTGTTCTGTGTTTGTGTGTTTTTAAAGTTAAGACAAACTTTATTTAAAGGGGTGATTTTAACACAGAAGATTGATCATAACGCGCCGTCTGCGCTTATGCATTTTAACCCTTTTATTGACGGTATTTTTAAAGGTGTGTGTTTTATTCTGGTGCTAAGCTATCAGCTTCTTTTGTTAGCTTTAACTGCTACCAGATTAGGACACGTGCTTGCCTGCTAAAGAATATTTACCCAGAAAGGTTATTAGTTTTCAATCTAGTAAATAATAGTTCCCTAAACATTATTTTACTAAACTTGATAGCTAAGTCAACACCATTAAGCCCCATTTCTCCAGAAAGATTTGGCTCTTTCCCAAAATATTTCCTTGACTATTTTCCCATTTCCTTAATAATATTTCTTTAAATATTAGTCAGTCAGTCATTTTCTACCGCTTATTCCATAGTGGGTCGCGGGGGAGCTGGTGCCTATCTCCAGCAGTCTATGGGCGAGAAGCGGGGTACACCCTGGACAGGTCGCCAGTCCATCGCAGGGCAATATTAAATATTATTTCATAAAAAAAGGCAGCTAATGAGACACCGTTGAGAATTAGTCATCCAGAAGGTTGGTTTTATTCAGCAGATCATTCTTTAAAACATTATTTTATTAAAATAATATTTTATCTGATCTTGCATTGTGAATGGCTGTCTAAAGGTATGCTGATTATTGCCTAAGTTAGTTCCAAGACTAAATTAACTTCATTTCAGATTCTTCAAGATAATCCTTGGTTCTCAAACATAAATAATATTGCATGGTAATGTTGCATCACTCTTTTGGTCATGGTTTTCAATCATCTTTAATCAACTTGTTTATATTGTACATAGCCCAATAGTCTTCCTTATTCTTTAATTCTGCTTGGTAGTTTAGTTGGATTGTTTTAGCATAGTAAAGAGTTTGTTGATTGAAATATGTTTGACTTTGAGTTGACTTATTTTTGTTAATAAATTCTTGTATTTTAAGAAATTGTGTGAATTCATTCCATGTGTGAGTTTTGCTATTCAATAATGTCAGAGCTCGTCTCACACCTTTCTATTTTGTCCTAATACCACCGCCTTATTGGGCTGGTATTCACAGGACAACCCTTAACAGACCGAAATATTATTTGATAAAATATTAAAGTATTAATATTAAATAATATTTTCAGATTCATAATCACAACAATGTGTAGCTAATCCACGTTACTGAGGTATGCAGATTGTTAGAAATAGATGGCAACAGTTTCTGAGAGAATAAAACAAATTATAGTGTCAACTGTTTTATATTCTATTGTTTTACTAAGAGGCGCACTTATTAACGTTCAAGATGAGATGATTGTTTCCACACCATGCCACAAAGCGGTCCACTAGCTCCCTGTACTCAGCTTCTTGTCCATCTCTGATCCAACCCAGAATCATCTTCTGCAGATGACAGGAGTCTGGCCTGTACTGGAAGTCTGAGGTGTACAGAGTGAAAAGGAATGGGGAGAGTACAGTAAAACACAGTAAAATAGGACAGTACAGTAAAATACTGGTGTCTGTAGCTGCCAGTATTTTACTAAATGTTTAGTTTTACTACAGCATTCACTTTATCACTAGGCGCTTGCAAAAAATTTAGTGCAACATTTACAGTCTTAGTTTTACAGTGTTATAGAAGTACTTTACTTTATGTAGTGCTAAAATTGGCGTAGTTTTAAAATGCATAACCCTTACATGACATAACACAAAAGAGGAGGAGATAAGTAACATTCTTTAGGACAACATTTTTATTTAAAAAAGGCACTGTTATACCCCAAACCATATACATTTATATTCAAACAAATTATAGAAAATAAACACATACCAATGCCTCAGGGAATCAGTGAGAAAACAAAATGGGCCTCCAAAGTCCAAAATTAGTTTCACTTACACTGGGATGAAAATTAAATAAGTACAGTTTGCAGTGTCTTAAACTGGATTTAACTGATCCATTTTTCCAATCTTAGGAACAAAAAAACACTGTTCTTACAGAAATATCCATGGGTATCATTAAATAAAAAAGACTCCCAAAATCAAAAATTAAACATGGCCTCAGTAACACCTTAATAAGATTCCTAAAATCACATATTGTACTGTCCTAAACAGAGATCTAAACCATGAACTATTACTGTTTTTCAAGAGTTCAAGTGGCACTTACTTTTTCAGATGCAGGTGAGGGTAACGCCCAGAATAGAAAAAATACAAGAAAATATCATTTAGACCTTAAATGATTTGGAAACAGAAGTATTCCAAAAAAAAAAAAAGACAACAACTAACCTACATGAAGTGCCACTCAAAAACCACTAGGTTTTTGATCAGGGTAGAAACAGGTGCATTCACTGTCTGCTGTTTCTTTTGGGTTATCTTGCCTGTCTTTTTGGACACCATCTTGCCATGTCTGGTCTTTGTGCCCCTTTCTGGGTTAATCCCAATGAAACGCCTAAAAAACACAATCCAAAATGAAAAAAATTATAAAATATAAACAGTGTGGCACTTTGAAAGCAGCAGGTATGCAATATATAAAGTGTATTTACCTTATGTGGAGAAATTATGCTGTTTTTAAATATATTAAGAAAATACATCACCAAATTTGTCAACTGGTAATTATAACTTGCTTTAAAGATAGTATTAATGGTAGAGGATGGTATCAATAGTTTGGCTTGTAATTTCAAATAAAACAAAGCCAAATGTCTCAAAAACATGTCATTTTCTGTGTTCTCTGGAAAAATCTCCTGTTCATTACTGAAGGAGTTTGAAACATCTGGCTTCAAATTACAGGCTCCATCATCAGTATCATGAGAGCTACAAGGATCTGTTTAGGCTTCCAACTGAGGTCATCAGACTTTTTTCAGAAGAATTTCTATGCTCTCTTGTCATGTGCGATGTAAACGTCGACCTAACTGTAAAACTTTTCGTGCATTGTTTGAAAGGGCATGGAACCAATCTTCCCTCTTTGATATGGACTTGAAGATGGGTAAAAAGACTACTCTTATCCTCCAATTTAGCATTACAGAATTCCACATAACATTTTAAATCAGTTTCATTTCCAATAGCAGTTTTAGGTGTAACTATATGCCGATAGATGGGACACTCAAAAGATGAAAATTTACTAAAAAAATTTACTGCTGCATCCAGAAAAACCACACCTGAACATCACATTTGACATACAACAATGCTTTCCCATGTGCCTTATGTAAGAAGCTATATTACTGGACATCTTGGAACATATGTTACACAATGTCATATTTAAGATTTTTTTTTTCTTCTTTAAAATCTCAGATTACCAAAAAAATATAAAACTGACAGTAAGAACTTTCTTTACAATACCACTTAATTCAACCTGTACCTTTCATGTGGTCCAGGAGCACAACAAAATCGTGGTCTATGTATGTAACCTGCAATAAAATAAAACGTAACTAAAAAGCCAAGAAAAAATAAATTGAGAAAGCTGTAGCAGAAATTACTTTTCAATAATGGGACTCAGCTGTAATTAATGCTACATTTAGTGCTGTGCTTGTATGCATGGCTAGTAGCAACATAGCTTAAATTCAGATGCTAACGCTAGCTTGAATTTATAGCTTTGGAAAGATAAAAGAGAAAATATGTGGTCCTGAATCGCTTTTGTATTAGACAAACTTTAAGCACAAAATACTTGACATATGGCTAAATATTAAAAATAAGGGATTAACTTTTCTCCATAAAATCCCTACTACCTGACTGTGGCCCAAGACGTGGTCATCCAAAGTAAACTCAATGACAAATGACAGTACAAGCTCTTGTCTAAATTCACTTTCTTCCATGAAAACTATAATTAACATTCACCAGAGTGATTTTACTTACCCTTTTGATGCTTTAAAATTGGAGGATGAATGCTGATTGTCAAAGTTGCCAAACCAAAGAAAAATGTCTACCCTTGAAAAAATACTGTATTGCTTGATTATTTTACGGTAGTTTACCGTCATCATTCTTGACTCTGAAAGATGTCAAGTTGAACAGTATTCTACCGTATTTTATAATAACAGTATGTTACTGCTAGAATTCTGCTGTAAATTTACAGAAATTTCTAAGAGTGTAGTCTTTGATCCAGGAAATTGTTGAGGCCTCCACCTGAGTCTTCTGACAAAACAAAGCAGGTTGAACTGTGTTAAATGCACTGGAGAAATCAAAGAACATGATCCTCACAGTGCTGCTGGCTTTGTCTGGATGACACTGGGTTTGTTGAAGCAGGTGTACGATGGCATCTTCAACTCCAACTCCACAGCGATATCCAAACTGAAGAGGGTCTTGATAGTTTATTGTTTGTTCACTCAGGTGGTTCAGCAGGAGTCTCTCTAGGACCTTTATGATGTGGGATGTCAGGGAAATAGGTGGTTCTGTTGGTTCCTTCAATCCATGATCTTTAACATGAACAGCAGAAATCTGAAGCTATGTGTGAATTTCCTAGGATGAGAGTTAGCTCCTCTTAGTCTGAGGCCAATGTTGTTAACCAGGGTTGGGGTCAGTTTTTTTCCTCAAGTGGAGGCTTAGAAGTATCTTTGTACCTTGTTTACAAGTGATGGCAAGATGGAGGGGGAGATAGAGTGATTGGGGCCTTGTCTAGAGTAATGTGAAAGATCCTCCAGTTTTCATAATGAAGAAAGAGTTTCTCCAAAAAGCAAAGGTCTTATATCACTAATCTGTCTACATTCTGACCCTCACCTGTTGTCATGACATATACTGTACATTGCAGATGTCACAGGACATGGCCAAAGGTTGTATTCATACATCAATCTGTAAAGGAGTAAAAAAAAAGCCCTGAAAAGACAAACTGACGGATGAAGAAACTCTGAGAATAATTGGGAAAACAAATGAAAGGAACAATTGCTTCAAACATCCTTGCTGGATCAGTACAGCACATACTGTTGTTTGTAATAAACTCTTTTTGTGTGTAGGATCAACCCAACTTCTTGACTGGCGTGTGAATGTCCAGTGAGAAATCACATTCCTGTGTTACTGAGAATAGACAGGTTGATAACATTGCTATTCTTGCCAGGTAGGCACCAGTGAATTGCTCCTCAGTTCAACACCTATTTTCCTATGAGATCTGTATTTTCCCCCATTTTCCTTCTTTACTCAAAGCCTAGTATGAAAAGAGAAGCTTTGGAGTAAGCAGTAATGTCACAGGGGAGCGAATCCCAGTGGGCACTCGGAAAAAGAACAGCTTCAAAAGGCCCTGCAATGCCGTGATGATTTGTGTAAGGGAGTAAGATTCAATGATTAGAAGTGAAATGTTTGTTTGAAGATAATTTTATTTTGAAAAGCCTCTCTTAAGATAATTTCTAAATAGAAAAAGAGACAAGAGGGATAAACACCGAGGGTGGAAGTGAGCCTTCTGAGTTTCTTACACTCACACGTTTAAAATTGCTAACTTGGTTTACGAGCCGGGTTTGAATGCACCTTAACAATTGCCTTGGTCTCTCGTCTTGAGCTTCATAATATGTACTTTGAAAGTGAGGGGATGACTGAAATAAATTAATAGTTTGTTTTCACATGATATATCTTAAAGGCACAAAAAGATTAAAGGGAGTGCATATGAAAGAGCACAGGATCTCTGGAACTCTGAATGGATACAGGGCATCTATTTAACCAGCTCTTCCCAACCAGGTGTATATTAGTATTCAACAGAGCCGCTGTTTTGAGGCTGACTGCATGGGTCAACACAGCACTACATCTGGGCAGGGTCAGCTCTCTTTTAACCCAGTGATAGTTGTGTAAAATTGCAGGGAGGGAACAGGGAGTGCATAGAGGTGCATAGAACAGACACGATTATTCACATTATGCAGACATGTGTTCCTCTTTGTGTTAGTAAAGTTTCTAAAGCCTATTTTACACCATAACAGCTCCAAATTTTTTGAAAATGTTATTAAAAACTATGATAAATTGACATGATAAAATTTACTTTGAGCTAGAGTGGTGGAGGTTCGGTTTGCCATTCTTCCGTACATTCAATTTCTGTCAGCATATATTTTTTGTTTGGTTATTTATTGTGTACATAACTTTGTGGGTGAATGCTGTTGAAACGTATGTACTGATCTGTTTTTTTTTTTCCAGTTATTTAGGTTAAAGTAAACATTTCTAAAGTAAAGTATCTCTATATGTTTGAATGACATCTGACTTTTGTGTGAAGGCACAAGAATCCCTGCTTCCACAAAAATTATTTGTGCCTTAAGGCCAAAGCCTTACCCTACAATATGAGTTACTGTTTCGTAATGAACTTGTTGATTTCTCGTCTAACTTTTGTCCTCCAAATAACCCTTGCAATGCAGAGGAAGTTGCCCTTCACTACCAAATACCATTTTTTCATTTTGTTTCCTAACCACAAGCTTCAATTGTTAGCATTTTAAGTGATGGACCAATACAGAATAGTGCAAAGTGGAAAAAAAAATTAGGGTATGTTTTCCACAAAAAAATCATGTGGCATGTATTTGTATTCAGTCCGTGGGTTAATACTTTGTTAACCTACCTTTAACGGAGTATGAAATCTATATCCAATCTTTGCAAAATATCGGCTCCATCTGATTGGATGGCAAACCTCTTTGAACACAAAATGTCAGGTCTTCTTTACAGTATTTAGGTTTGGATTTGCCATTCTGACACATGAATATAGACGTATTTAAACCATTCTACTGTAATTCTCAGTGTATGTTAACCTGTTATAAGTTATAGGGTCTAAATGCAAACTGTTGGTACCTGTGTTGGACTTTGTTTTTGTTTTGTGTGAGAAGTTTATGTAGGTTTATTTACTCCTGAGCTGTGCTTAGTTTTGTTAGTTTCTTCCTCCTGGCTTTAGACCCCTTTTTGTAATGATTTACAAAAGATGGCGCCGACGATAGCCATTTGGGTGCCATCGTCAGCCATTTGGGTGCCATCGTCAGCCATTTGGGTGTTTATATGTTTTTCGAGCCACAGTACTGTGGTCTCGGACCACAATTCGGTGGTCTCATTCAGTAGAGAGGAACTTCTCAACATCAGAGAGTCCTCTCTTGGGATTTTTTCACCATCTTTCATCCATCCGAGGTTCACTGAGCTTCTGGCAAGCGGAGCGGCGGCACTATACGGGATACTGCGCCGGAGGCGTCGGAGGGGAAAGCGTGCTGGCGCCCTGGTAAAGCTCCGCAAAAGAGGACTTCGCACACCACTGCCTTCAATCCACCTGGCAAATGTCCGCTCTCTAAGCAACAAGATGGACGAGCTACTTCTTCTCACCGGTAAAAACTCGGACCTCCGCAGATCAGCGGTTCTCTGCTTCACCGAGACATGGCTGAGTGACAACATCCCGGACCGCGCACTGCTGATACCGGACTTCCAGCTGCTCAGAGCGGATCGCAGCGCGGAGCTATCAGGGAAGAAGCGAGGAGGCGGAATCTGCTTTTATATAAACGAAGGTTGGTGCAGAGACATAAAAGTGCTGGGGGAAACATGTAGTCCGGATCTGGAGTCATTCTCCATAATCTGTAAACCGTTTTACTCACCGAGAGAGTTTTCCTCGTTCATAATAATCGGCTCATATTTTCCTCCGCATGGCTGCACTTCTGCTGCGGAAAAACATCTTGCTGAGCTGATTACAGACGTGGAGAAAAAACACCCTGACTCTTTCATTATAATACTGGGAGATTTTAACAGCGCAGATCTCTCGAATGAGCTCCCAAAATACAGACAGCATATTAAGTGTCCCACCAGAGACAAAAACACACTGGACCACTGTTACACAGCTTTTAAGGACTCATATCATGCTGTTACCAGGGCTGCTCTGGGTTTCTCGGATCATTGCCTTATCCACCTGATCCCAACTTACAGACAGAAACTAAGAGCTTCCAAACCCACGGTTCACACTGTTAAAAAGTGGACTGAGGAATCGAAGCACAGACTGGACTGTGCATTCAAAGCACAGTCCAGTCTGTGCTTTGAATGCACAGACTGGACTGTTTTTGAAACCTCAGCCACTGATTTAAACGAACTAACTGATGTGGTGACATCATACATCAGTTTCTGTGAGGACATGTGTGTGCAGACCAAGACCTTCTGCACCTTTGGGAACAACAAGCCATGGTTCACTCCACATCTCAGGAATCTGCGCAGGGACAAGGAAGAAGCTCACAGCAGTGGAGATTGGGCGCGGTACAGACAGGCCAGGAACAGACTTACAAAGGAGATCAAAGCAGCCAAGAGAAAGCTATAGTGAAAAAGCTGAAAAAAACAGCCTTTTTTTATGGGGGGGACACTTCGGCTGTATGGACATTGGTCTGAAAAACCCCGAATGCCTACAAAAGGGGCCCCCACCACCCTTCCTGAACAAAGTCCCGCCTGGCCAACCGTCTGAATGGTTTCTACTGCAGACATGAAAGAAGCCATTCACACCTCAAAAACCAACTCCTCCACATCCCATTCAGGAACAGGTTCGACCAGCAAAGCAACCAAAAACCCCCTACCTTTCAGATTCCTCTGCCTGCACTAAAGATCTCTGAGGAAAATGTAAAAAAGGCTCTTTTCAGCGCATGAAACAAAAAAAAAGGGGGAGGGGAAACCTGATAATGCCCCCCCACTGCCAATCTTCACCCGGATCTTCAAAAGTCACTGGAGAAGTGGAGGTCCCCCTGCTTCAAACGATCCCCCATCACCCCCAGTGCCCAAGAAACCCACCATCGGGGTAAATGACTACAGGCCTGTAGCCCTGACGTCTGTGGTCATGAAATCCTTTGACGGCTGTTGCTGAAGCACCTGAAAGGGGGAATCACAGGCTCTACTGGGACGCCCTGCAGTTTGCGTACCGAGCAAAAACAGGGGGGAGATGATGCTTTTAAAAAACTTAGGTCTACACTTCATCCTGGGGAAAACCTCGACCCCCCAGGGACCTACGCCAGGATCCTGTTTGGGGATTCAGCTCGGCCTTAACACCATCAAAACCAGACATCCTCCACCAGAAGCTCACTCAGCTCAACGCCCCAAAAAAACCCCCACCTGTCAGTGGATCCAACAGCTTCCGGGGACCGACCAGCAGCAGGTGAGACTGGGAGCATCTTTTTCCCGAACAAAGATCAATAAGTATGGGCCCCCCCCAGGGTGTGTTCTACCCCCCCTTTTTCTTCTCCTTACAAAAAAAGGGACTACCTCAGCAGACTCGTCCGTGAAACTCCTGAAATTGCAGAGGAAATGTTTTGGACTGATCCAGGACGGTGATGAGTCTGCATACAGAAGGAGGTGGATCGGCTGGTACCTGGTGTAGTCAGAAGCCTGGAGCTAAACCCACTCAAGACTGTGGAGAGGGTGGTGGACTTTCGGAAAACACCACCTCATACACCCCCTTCCCCACCTCAACAACACCGTGTCGGCTGTGGATCACTTCAGGTTCTTAGGGAAAAACCACCATCTCGGGGACCTGAGATGGTTTTCCACAAGACACTGTTGGGAAAAGAAGGGGGCCCCCGCAGAGGACCGTACTTCCTGAGGCAACTTTTAAGAAGTACAAAACCGTCCACAGGAGCTGCTGGTCATCTTCTACACTGCCACATTTTAGTCGCCCCGTCTTCATCCATTCTTTTGGTTGGGTTTATCCACAAAAAAAGGGGACAGGTCCAGACTGAAACGAACAATCAGGTCTGCAGAGAGGGGAATCATCAGGGCTGACCTTTTCCCCCCACCCAAAATTTTTACAGGGCAGGGGGCAGAAAAAAAAGCTGCCAAAATCTCTGCAGATCCCCCCACACCTGCACATAAAAAAATGTTTAAAGTTCTGCCTTTTTGGCCGCGACAAAAGCGCTGTTCACAAAAACCAGCCCCCACAGGGACAGTTTCCCCCCCAGGGTGTTTCTGTTGAACATTTAATAAAATACAAAAAAAAACAGCAACAGATGTTGCAAAAAGCCCTTTTTATTTATTTTAAAGGTTTTTTTGTACATTTTTAAATATGTATTTCTGTAGTGCAAAAAAAAAAACCAAAGAGCAAAGTGTTTTCCCGGAGTCAAATTCCTTTTTTGTATGTACAAAAACTGGCAATAAAGCTGATTCTGATTCTGATTCTGATTTGATTTTTCTTTTTTACTTAGTTAGTAGTTCATTCTCCTCTCGTTATTAGGTTCCTTTGTTATTATTTTACTCTGTTGTTAATTCCTTAGAAAAAGTTTTTTCCTCAGGTTTATCATTTCTACAGTTCTCTTTCTTTATTTCCCTCTTTAGTTAATTAGTTTCTTACCTAGTACTCTCGTGTTTCTTTTACTGTTGGTTAGGTCCTTGCTGCATTCTTGTTTATTAGTTCTTCTGCTCTTCTGCCCGACTAGTTTGTTAGTTCCTTACTTGTCCTTAGATCCCTTTTAGTTATTTACTCAGTGTTTGTTTCCCTTAATATTAGTAGTTCTCCCCAGCCTTACTTCGAGTATAGTTTCCCCTCGTTTAGTTTTTTGTTTATTTTCCCGGTTAAGATTTCTAGTGTAGTTCTCTCTATTCAGTTCTTCTATGGCAGTTATCAGTATTTGGTTATTTGTTCCTGCTAGGCTTAGTTTCCACCTATTGTTTATGTTTTAGTTATTATTTACTTTAGGTCTTCGCTTTCTCTGCTTCCCCGGTTAGTTCAGTATTTGTTGTCTCTTCCCTACCCAGTCTCCCACTTCCTGGTTCCTAGTTTGTTTACGTTTTCAGTCTAGTTTAGTTCCTCGTGTCCCTGCATTCCCTCTGCTCTGTTGTCATAGTAACCACTCATTCCCTCAGTCTCTATAGCCAGTTCTCGCATCTGTTCCCACTATTCCTCTGATCACCTTAGCCTTTCTCTCACTGGTTCATTCTCCTCCTCTCCCTGCTTATATACCTGGTTGTGCTCATCATTCCCCGCTGGTTCCTTATGTAATGTCCTGTCTCACCTCGAGCTCCTCGTGTTTCCTGCATTTTGTGTTAATGGAGTATTTCTTCTCAGTGAACCTGTAAGAGCTGACTACAAGCCTTATTAAAGCTGATCTACTTTGCCACATGCCGAGTTCTAGTCCCTGTTTGCATTTTGGTCCAAAACTACCTCAGACGGTGACAGAAGGAACCAGCCAAACTCAGGACCGAGCAGACAGGGCAGCCAACCGATTTGGGTGGATGCAGTAGCAAGAGGAAAGAGTGAGGGAGATGTATGGGAAGGAGGTTGAGATCCTGCCTTCTCCTCTGCTGCTACAAGAGATGGAGGAGGTGTTTGTAGGCTCCAGATTGGCCCAAGCTCCTCCAGGCTATGAACCGGGCAAGAACCGCACCACTGCCACTCCACCTGCTCCGATGTCTTCCTCCTCGCGCCGTTGTCACCTGCCGACCACGCCTGCAGCGGCCGCTGCCCAGCTCTCTTTGTCTGCAGCACCCGCTGCTCAGCTCTCCTCGCTCGCAGCGTTCACTGCTGAGCCATCCACGTCCCCAGCGGCTTCAGCCGAGCCATCCACGTCCGCATCGGCTTCAGCTGAGCCATCCACATCCGCAGCAGTTTTCAGCCGAGCCATCCACGTCCGCAGCGGCTTCAGCTGAGCCATCCACGTCCGCATCGGCTTCAGCTGAGCCATCCACGTCCGCAGCGGCCTCAGCCGAACCATCCTCTTCTGCAGCGACCTCAGCCACCGTCGAGTTTCCTGCTGGCTTTTCCTCTCGGCTGGGACGCCGGCACCATCAGAGCTTTGCCCCTCTTCTGGACCCAACCTCGCCTTCCAGTGATTCCAGGCGAGAGACCGGGGCGTGGTCCGGGGCTCCAGAGCAGCCAGGGACTAATGCTCCTGCTATCCGTCCTCCAGGCAAGCCTTCTACTCCTGCATGGGTGCTGTCTGGCCTGGCTGCAGCTCAAGCTGCCTATTTTGACTCCTGCTGCCTGGATGCTGCTTTGTATCTGGCCAAAAAACCCCAGGACAGTGTGTATGTGCTTCAGGCACACCAAGAGGAGTTTCCTAGTGTGGAGTTTTTGGACGCTCCAGCTTCAGTCTTCGCTGGAGGTCCACCAAGCCCCAATTCAAATTCTAGACTCCTCGGCAGATCAACATGGCTCCTCAGCAGCTTCTCCGGGCCCACCTGCAGCTTCCCCGGACTCCAGCAGTCCCCGTACTTCTAGCCTGGACTCCAGCGGCGGTCCCTGTACCGCTTCACAGAGTGACTTTGACTTTAAGTCTCCTGAGTTTCAGCCGGCAGCCAAGTCTTCAGAGCCCCGGCCTATGACAAAAATTACAAAGCCTCAGCTAGCAGACAAGAGGACAGAGCCCCAGCTAGCTGATAGGACTACTTCCGGAGTTCCTGAGTTTCAAGAGGGGTTCAAGGATAAACTGCCTCTGTTCCGAGTTCCAAAGTTCCGAGAAGGGTTCGTGAATAAACCGCCTCTGTCCCGAGTTCCAGAGTTCCGAGAGAGGTTCATGGATGAACTGCCTCTGTCCCCAGCTCCAGAGTTCCGAGAGAGGTTCATGGATGAACCGCCTCCGTCCCGAGTTCCAGAGTTCTGAGAGGGGTTTGTGAATGAACCGCCTCTGTCCCGAGTAACAGAGTTCCAAGAGGGGTTCATGGATGAACAGCCTCCGTCCTGAGTTCCAGAGTTCCGAGAGGGGTTCATGGATGAACCGCCTCCGTCCCAAGTTCCCATCCAAGTTCCAGAGTTCCAAGAGGGGTTCAAGGAGGAACCGCCTCCAGCTAAGTCTCCAAGGCCGCAGCCCGCAGCTAAGCCTCCAGCGCAGCAGCCCGCAGCTAAGACTCCAGAGCAGCAGCCCGCAGCTAACACTGATTCGAGACTCGACTTTGACCCTGACAGTGACTCAGACTCTCAAGTCTCCTGACTCTCAGCCTGACTCCAGGCCTGACTCTTCTGACTCAACATAGGTAAGGGTAGGAACAGAGACCTGC
This sequence comes from Crenichthys baileyi, assembly GCA_036173005.1. Taxonomy (NCBI): domain Eukaryota; kingdom Metazoa; phylum Chordata; class Actinopteri; order Cyprinodontiformes; family Goodeidae; genus Crenichthys; species Crenichthys baileyi. Next base: position 58,963 of record JAHHUM010000707.1, on the reverse strand, counting down.
CGGTAAATCAAGAGCTTCGCTTTTTGGCTCAGGTGTCTTTACCACAACGGACCGTTACAGCGTCCCCATTACTGTGGCAGCCGCACCAATCCGTCTGTCGATCTCCCGCTCCATTCTTCCCTCACTAGTGAACAAGACCTCAATATACTTGAACTCCTCCACTTGAGGCAGGAACTCCCCTCCAACCTGAAGAGGACAAGCCACCCTTTTCCGGTCAAGAACCATGGCCTCAGACTTGGAGGAGCGGATCTTCATCCCAGCCGCTTCACACGACCCGCCCCAGCGCATGCTGTAGATCTTGGCTAGAGGGGACCAGCAGGACCACGTCATCTGCAAAAAGAAGAGACAAAATCCACTGGTCCTGAAACCAGAACACCCCTGCGGCTCTTGGCTGCGCCTAGAATACTGTCCATAAAAGTTATGAACAGGATCAGTGACAAAGGGCAGCCCTGCCAGAGTCCAACATGCAGCGGGAACAGGTACGACTTAGTGCCGGCAATGCGGACAAAACCCCTGTTCCGCTTGTACAGAGACCGGATGGTCCCCATTAAAGGGCCCCCGACTCCATACTCCTGGAGCACCCCCCACAGGGCACCGCGGGGGACACAGTCGAATGCCTTCTCCAGGTCCACAAAACACATGTGGATTGGTTGGGCAAACTCCCATGAACCCTCGAGAGGGTGTAAGCTGGTCCAGTGTTCCACAGCCGGGACGAAAAAGACACTGCTCCTCCTGAAGCCGAGGCTTGACTGTTGGCCGGACTCTCCTCTCCAATACCCTGGCATAGGCCTTACCAGGGAGGCTGAGGAGTGTGATCCCCCTATAGTTGGAACACCCCCTCCTGCCACCCTTCTTATGAAAGGGGACCACCACCCAGGTCTGCCTTTCCTGAGGCACCGTCCCTGACCACCTAGGTGACTTCAGCCTGGGTATTGAAAGACTGTAAACAGTGTTGGCGAAGCACTGCTTCCCCCTCTTGAGGCGCCCGCCGATTTGCCAGGATCGCTTCGAGGCCAACTGGTAGTCCTTCTCCATGGCCTCACCGAACTCCTACCAGGCGCGGGTTTTTGCCTCTGCCACAGCCTGCAGCACGCTTGGCCTCACAGTACCCGTCAGATGCCTCAGGAGTCCAACAAGCCAACCACAGCTGAAAGGACACCTTCTTCAGCTTGACGGCATACTGCTGTCCACCACTAGGTTTGGGGATTGCCACCACGACAGGCACCGCAAACCTTTCAGCCACAGTTTCGGGCGGCAGCATCGACAATTGACATGGAGAACATGTTGCACTCAGACTCTATGTCTCCAACCTCCCCAGGAATCTGGTCAAAGCTCTCCCGGAGGTGGGAGTTGAATACATCCCTGGCCGAGGGCTCCACCAGACATTCCCAGCAGACCCTCACTATACGCTTGGGCCTGCCAAGTCTGTCCAGCTTTCTCCACTTCAAGGGGATCCAACTCACCACCAATTGGTGATCGGTGGACAGCTCAACCCCTCTCTTCATCTGAGCGTCCAAAACATGCCGCCGAAGGTATGAAGACACGGCAACAAAGTCGATCATTAACCGCCTGCCTAGGGAGTCCAGGTGCTAGGTGCACTGATAAACACCCGTATGCTTGAAAATGGTGTTCATTATGGACAATGCGTGACTAGCACAGAAGTCCAATAATGAAACACCACTCGGATTTAGATAAGGGAGATCATTCCTCCCAATCAAGCCTCTCCAGGTGTCACTGTCTTTTCCCACATGGGCGTTGAAGACCCCCAGCAGAATAACGGAGTCCCCGGGAGGGGCACTACGCAGCACTCCGGACAGGGATGCCAAGAAGGCTGGGTACTCGGCACTACCGCTTGGCCTGTAGGCCAAAACGACAGTCAGACCCTGTCTCTGACCCAAAGGCGTAGGGATGCGACCCTCTCATGCACTGGGATAAACCCCAACACGAGATGGCAGAGCTGGGGGGCAACAAGCGGTGGTGAGCCTGACTATTTCTAGTCGATATCTCTCGACCTCCCGCACAAGCTCAGGATCCTTCCCCCCCAGCGAGGTGGCATTCCACATCCCTAGAGCCAGCCTAAGCATCCGGAGATCGAGCCGTCGAGGTCTCCTCCTTCGTTCATTGCCCGATCTTCTTTGCACTGGTCCCTCATGTTTCCCCCTGCAGGTGGTGGCCCCACTGGGGGATGGCCTCCCGACTCTCGTTCGGGCTTGGCCCGCTCAGGTCCTGCGAGGAGCAACCTGGCCACCAGGCGCTCTCCGACGAGTCCCGACCCCAGGCCTGGCTCCAATGTGGGACCCCGGCTCCGCCATACCGGGTGACGTCACGTGCCTCAATTCTGTGGTCCTCAATAGAATTCAATAAAACCTATATAAACAGTTGTGCAGAAAAACAACGTCAACAAATATGCAAGAACAACTAGCAATAAAAACTAAATAAACAAACTTGGTGACCACAGGAATTTCTTTCCAGCTGAAATAGTCCTTTGTGCATTTGAATTGGTATTATTGATAATGTTCCAGATGGTGCTTTCACTAAAAAACTGCTTCAACAGGGTCAGCGGTGACCATGATTTTTTTGGTGTCAGGTCTAGGTCCTGGAGGATGCCTCTAGGTAAATGTAGGAGCTTGTGCCCCAATGTAAAGCTCACCTGGAGAGTGCCACTTGTTCTTGTTGTCATCACCAGGTTAAGAGGTAGCCTGACTCACCCGCCTCGAGAGTTGTTTACTTCTCTTTGTTGGCTTGGATGACATGCTCCTTTTTTTTTAGGGCAGAAGCTACCTGGCTTTTCATGGCCCTTGAGGCACTATGTAGCTGACGGGCAGATGTTTAAGTAAACGACACGCTAAAAATGATGTTGCATCGGACACTGGCTTAGGAACAGTGTAATGACACATCATGTTTATTTTGTAACTATAAGAACTTGAAGAACGGACTTCTCACCTTGAAGAAGATAAAGCCTCAACCCAAGCAGTGGAAGGCTGGGTCCTTTCAGTGCCAGATGGTCCTGCCTCCTACTGGCTGTAAAAATAGAGAAAATAAATGATTTACTACTGTACACAAACACAATTTAAATAAAACACAAAGCTATAATGTAATGCTGTAACAGTAAAGTGGTATTGGTAAAGTGTCCATCATATATTATATATATACTGCTCATAAAAATAAAGGGAACACTCAAATAACACATCCTAGATCTGAATGAATGAAATATTCTCATTGAATACTTTGTTCTGTACAATGAATGTGCTGACAACAAAATCACACAAAAATCATCAATGGAAATCAAATTTATTAACCAATAGAGGCCTGGATTTGGAGTCACACACAAACCTGAAGTGGAAAAACACACTACAGGCTGACCCAACTTTGATGTAATGTCCTTAAAACAAGTCAAAATGAGGCTCAGTATTGTGTGTGGCCTCCACGTGCCTGTATGACCTCCCTACAATGCCTGGGCATGTTCTTGATCAGATGGCGGATGGTCTCCTGAGGGATCTCCTCTCAGACCTGGACTAAAGCATCCGCCAACTCCTGGACAGTCTGTGGTGCAACGTGACGTTGATGTCCCAGATGTGCTCAATTGGATTCATGTCTGCGGAACGGGCGGGCCAGTCCATAGCTTCAATCTCTTCATCTTGCAGGAACTTCTGACACACTCCAGCCACATGAGGTCTAGTATTGTCCTGCATCAGGAGGAACCCAGGGCCAACCGCACCAGCATATGGTCTCACAAGGGGTCTGAGGATCTCATCTCGGTACCTAATGGCAGTCAGGCTACCTCTGGCGAGCACATGGAGGGCCATGCGGCCCTCTAAAGAAATCCCACCCCACACCATTACTGACACACTGCCAAACCTGTCGTTCTGAAGGATGTTGCAGGCGGCAGATCACTCTCCACGGTGTCTCCGGACTCTGTCACGTCTGTCACATGTGCTCAGTGTGAACCTGCTTTCATCTGTGAAGAGCACAGGGCGCCAGTGGCGAATTTGCCAATACTGGTGTTCTCTTGCAAATGCCAAGCATCCTGCACGGTGTTGGGCTGTGAGCACAACCCCCATTTGTGGACGCCGGGCCCTCATACCATCCTCATGGAGTCGGTTTCTAATCGTTTGTGCAGACACATGCACATTTGTGGCCTGCTGGAGGTCATTTTGCAGGGCTCTGGCAGTGCTCCCCCTGTTCCTCTTTGCACAAAGGCGGAGGCAGCGGTCCTGCTGCTGGGTTGTTGCCCTCTTACGGCCTCCTCCACGTCTCCTGGTGTACTGGCCTGTCTTCTGGTAGCGCCTCCAGGCTCTGGACACTACGCTGACAGACACAGCAAACCTTCTTGCCACAGCTCACATTGATGTGCCATCCTGGATGAGCTGCACTACCTGAGCCACTTGTGTGGGTTGTAGAGTCCGTCTCATGCTACCACGAGTGTGAAAGCACCACCAACATTGAAAAGTGACCAAAACATCAGCCAGAAAGCATAGGTACTGAGAAGTGGTCTGTGGTCCCCACCTGCAGAGCCACTCCTTTATTGAGTGTGTCTTGCTAATCACCAAAGATTTCCCCCTGTTGTCTATTCCATTTGCACAACAGCATGTAAAAATTAATTGTCAATCAGTGTTGCATCCTAAGTGGACAGTTTGATTTCACAGAAGTTTGATTTACTTGGAGTTATATTGTGTTGTTTAAGTGTTCCCCTTATTTTTTTGAGCAGTATATATAAAAAATATATATATATCTATATATATATATCTATATATATATAGGGGTTGGACAATGAAACTGAAACACCTGTCATTTTAGTGTGGGAGGTTTCATGGCTAAATTGGACCAGCCTGGTAGCCAGTCTTCATTGATTGCACATTGCACCAGTAAGAGCAGAGTGTGAAGGTTCAATTAGCAGGGTAAGAGCACAGTTTTGCTCAAAATATTGAAATGCACACAACATTATGGGTGACATACCAGAGTTCAAAAGAGGTCAAATTGTTGGTGCACGTCTTGCTGGCGCATCTGTGACCAAGACAGCAAGTCTTTGTGATGTATCAAGAGCCACGGTATCCAGGGTAATGTCAGCATACCACCAAGAAGGACGAACCACATCCAACAGGATTAACTGTGGACGCAAGAGGAAGCTGTCTGAAAGGGATGTTCGGGCGCTAACCCGGATTGTATCCAAAAAACATAAAACCACGGCTGCCCAAATCACTGCAGAATTAAATGTTCACCTCAACTCTCCTGTTTCCACCAGAACTGTGCGTCGGGAGCTCCAAAGGGTCAATATACACGGCCGGGCTGCTGTAGCCAACATGAAAGTGAAGTTGAACATTTCCCATGGTCTGCACAGTCACCAGATCTAAATATTTTTGAGCCACTTTGGGGTGTTTTGGAGGAGCGAGTCAGGAAACGTTTTCCTCCACCAGTACCACGTAGTGACCTGGCCACCATCCTGCAAGAAGAATGGCTTAAAATCCCTCTGACCACTGTGCAGGACTTGTATATGTCATTCCCAAGACGAACTCACGCTGTATTGGCCGCAAAAGAAGGCCCAACACCATACTAATAAATTATTGTGGTCTAAAACCAGGTGTTTCATTTTCATTGTCCAACCCCTGTATATATCCTGTTCCACTAACAAACTTCGGCTTCCTTTTTTTCTTAAGTGGTGTAGGTGGGGGTGGGGGGATGGGTGGTGGGGGCGTCGGCGTGGGCTAAAATAACTGATTGAATCATTCACAAATAAAATCCCGATGCTCCACACAACAGTAATTACAAGCGTAAAAAAAAACGGTACAGCGCTGTTGAAATAGCTGACACGTAAAATAAAGTTGCTGGAAATAAAAAGTAACACTATACCTTACTAGTGAACCGGGTCGAGAAGAAGTTCCCCATCTTCATCCACTTCAAAATCCACGCTGCTGTCCGAAGAATCTTCTACTTCGAGGTCACCGCCCTGCAAAATTGTTTCCATGGCTTTTAAATTGTTCATTTTACTTTTCCTTTCTTTTTTTTGTTGTGTCCTTTACAACAGAGTAGCACTCAGAATTGTTGTCTGAGTGCCAAGAAGAAGCCCAACAGATTAACTTTCACAAGTGAGTATTACGGCAAATGCTTCAATGCTCTGCTTGATATTTATAAAAGAAACTTTATTAGAAACTGCTTTGGGATTATTTCAATTGTTACGGACACAAAGACTGAAACGAAAAGGAAAAAATAAGAAGCGAGAGAGAGGTGGGGCAAAAAAGAAAAAGTGAAAGAAGGAGAAAAGAATGGAGGATAGAAAAACACCCTAGAAGATTGTTTCTGCACCTGCAGAAACATATTTAATTATAGCATTGTTACCAAAAAGTGCATGGTACTGTTGGATGCAAGATTTATTTAGTGGTAACTGCAGCTCAATGTAGAACATTTGTGTTTCTGTTAACATCTGAGCCTACACACCTGTGGGTTTACATGTGAGCGTGCATGTGTATATAAGGTTTATCCATAGAAATATGGAATAGTGAGTGTGAGGATTCACAGACCTGCCTCCCTGGACCCGAGACGGACGCGGAGGAGATCTGAGTCACAGTCATCCAAAGGCCTCCCAGAGCATGGGAACCTCAGGAGAACCACCGCCAGAACTAACGCAACGCCCCAGAGAAGAGCAGAGGAAAGAGTCCTTGGCAAACCACCCAGCAGCCACAGTGCAGAAGCCCCAGGGAGCTGCAGCGATGAGCCCACAGGCCCCGCTGGCAGCCGTCTACGCCGGAAAAGATCCAGCCATGGACCCAGAGACCCAAGACCCTGGGACACATCACTCCCCAAGCAGAGGCCCGACAGAACCCAGGGGCCCAGGCCCCGGCAAGGAGCCACTGGGAGTGAGCCGGCACACACCAAAGCACCCAGCCCTGGACACCGAGAACCACAAGTACACCAATGGGCAGAGACACCAACAACTGGCAGGGAGTGTGACAGGGAGGAAATAGGCCCCACATGGGGGGCCTAAACTGATCCAGGAAAGGGAGCAGTCCAAGACCCAACCTGGCACAAAAACAGGCACACACAGTCACAATCTCACATTCCCACCCTCATTTGTACACATGCACCCAAAATAAATACACACAATAATGGACGTCGTACACTCCCCGTACATACTCCATACTCCCAGGTCCAGGTGCTGATACCCCAGAGGGGCAACCAGCCCCCGGAACCAGGAGGTGGTCCTCTTTCTTCCGGGGTGACAGGCAGACTGCCCCAGCACCAGCCCAGACTAGTGCCTCCACCACCTGAACCCGAGCTACCCCAACCCCAGCCCCCAAAGACCCTCATCCCCACCCGGAAAGGGGGCCATGTACAAAAGAGGGGTCTACCTGGTCCAAACGAGGTGGCCAACCAGAGCCGCCACAGGATGAAACAGTCCCGACCCCCCTTAATGAATTCCGATCTCAACCACATGAGCCCCCTACCCCTCATGAACCCCAACATGAATCTCCCCACAGGGCCACCCTAACCAGGACACAGATATCGAACACATGCTCCGAACCCAAATGCCATGAATCCCCTTCCCATAGGGGCGCACCCCCACAGATGAGCTCCATCCCCAAAAAGCCAACAAAGACACACCCACACAGCACAGGCTCCACACACGGCCCTGCTCCAAGCACCCCCGGCTCTGCTCATACTGCTCAGGCTTAAGGATCATTCTTCACAAGTCTAATTTCTTTAACAGGATATGCTGATGAAGAAAAGCATCCCTACAGCATGATGTTGTATCCAAAATGCTTTATGTTGGGGTGGTTGTGTTCACGGGGATGTTTAGCTCTTCCACAGCAAAGCAGACAAGGCCATATTACAAAGCAAAACAACCCTACTGGACTGAAGACTTACAGATTCAGACTGCATTACAATTACCTGACGTTTTCTTAAATGTAAAGAACCAAATGAAAGAAATGCTTAAAAAAATGAAATTAAAAAATGTCAACAGGATTTTGATAAAAATCTGGGATTTCTTAAAAGATGATTCAGAAAAGGTCAGAAAGAAGTAAACACATGAGGACCTCAGAAAAGTAAATTGGAGATAATCACAAATAGCGGAAATCCATGCTTTTAAATAGATGAGGTTTAGGCAAAATGAGAAAATGATTAGAGAGTCCTCTATGGATGAGATCAACCTTTGTTATTTGATGAGCAAATATATAGTTTAATTTACGACATGAAAGGTACATTAGAAAACAAGTTCTTTGACACAATATTGACTCAAAATGATATGTTGAATTATGACATCACATTTGAGGTTTAAAGAGTAATATGTGCAGCTAAAGCCAATTAAGCTTTAGATAATTTTTTTAGATAATTGGTGTTGAGAAGATGCCTAATGAAGCCCTTAAGACATCATCTCTAGTTCATTTTCTGCTGTTTTTTCAAACCTGTTTTTCAAACTATAATTCAATCAGATTGGCATCAGTCAATCATAAAACAAATGCCAAGATCGTCAAAGGCTTACCCCCAGAGAACCAACAAGTTATAGAGGCCTTAGCTTGATCAGCACTGTTTACAAACTCTAACAAGGTATCCTTAATGACAGATTGAACCAGTATGTAGAAGCACGCAGTATTATGGCAGATGAGCAAAACATTCAGAAAAGGCAGGGCTTGTATTGACTATATTTATGTTTTATTATCTTTGGTAATTGCCAGACTATATAAAGGAAAACATATATATGCATGTTTTATTGATCATTTTCAAAGCCTGGGAAAGAAGACAGAGAGTGTTATATCCTGCCTTAACTTCAAAATGTAATTAATTTTTTGTGGAGCATGTGATTTGTATGTGACCCTCCTGTTTTGTATGAGGAGTGTCTTATGAGCCCATGCGGGCTGGGCATCAAAGGTGCATGAAACTTAAATAAAATTATCAATCAATCAATCGAAAATCCACCAAACATAGTGTTTTGAACATAAGATCTCATCTTACCTGACAACATTGTGAAAACTGATTGGCCTTTCTTTCAGTAATAGCTTTCTTCTTGCCACTCTTCCACAAAGGCCAGATCTGTGGAGTGTATGACTAATAATTATTTTCTTACAAACATGTGGTGTCTACTATGAGCTATATTCAAACAGAGATTGAATTACACTAGGGTGGACTCTATTTACTAATTAGGTTCTACTGAAGGCAGCTGGTTGCAGTGCATTTTATTTAGGGTCCTCACAATATGGGTTAATACAAATGCACGATACTCTTTTCAGATTTTTTAAAATAAAAATATTTAAAAACTATTTCTATATTTCATTCTGCTTCGCAAGTATCCACTACAATTTGTTAGTCTATCACATAAAATCCAAGGGAAATACATGACGTTTTGTGAATGTGACGTAATAAAATGTGAACAATTTAAAGGGTGTGAAAACCTTTACAAGGCACTGTAAATAGAAAGTCGTAGACACAGAACCATATTTAATCATGACTGTAAACATTTTACTCTCAACCTGATACAACTCACATAAAAGTATTCATCATCAGCTATAAATGACTGGGACTGGACAGTTTTTTGGCTAACCACATTGGGAATAAATGTAGCAGCAATACTGCCCATGTAATATTGTTATTTCTATAAGAAACAGACATATGTGAGAATACAGGAGTGGCATTGTAAGATATATATATATATATCTCAATCCACTGAAGAAGCTTGGGTGACTAATATGGTGACCACAGTGGAAGCATCTATCTGGTCACTTCACACGACAAGATACTCTGCTTGTCTTTTCTTCTCCGAGGGGCCCTCATCCCAGCCCTCTCCATTCCTTCAGCTGCATGACTTTGCATAAGTGACACCTAATTGAATATTAATGTCTTCTGATGGTATTTGATGATCTGTTTTTCATTCCAAAACCAGCCTCATTTGCATTTCGGCATAAAGAAAATTAGATGAAGCATGCCTGGCAGATTATTAGATCCTCTCCCAATACCAATGAGCACAACTTTAATCTCATGAATTCAGGATTAGCTTCACTTTTTGTGGTGACACTCCAGTTCGGTTTGTAGAATGGAGGTCATTTACGCTGGCAGGGAGCTTTTGTTTTGCTCTAGTAGGTGAAGACAATAGACATAATAAACCTTCAATCAGCTTTGTTATTATTCCTTAAAGCTTGACTGAGCTTCCATATTTGTCAGATGGTATCTGTTCTAGTGCAGGGCAGGTAGGCAGGCAGATGGCAACAGTGGAAGGAAGACGAAGAGTTTAGTCTCATTCAGTCAGTATGAAATAAATGGAAGAAATGAAAAGCCCATAACAGGAGTGGAGAGGAGAATTACTGTTCTGTCTGGCTCCCAGGCAACAGCTTCATCTTCACAGCAATTTAGAGTGATCCAGTGTGGCTGTGAGAGCCTGCCTTAGGCTGCTGTTGGATGTTGCAAAATGACATTTGAACATACAGAGTTAAAGAAAAAAAAATTTGAAGCAAGGCCTAATCATTACTTTAAGTCACATATTATACCATTAAATGGCAACTATAACTCAACTTTTGCGCTCATCTGCGGCAGCCATATATGTGTTAGTGTTTAGGAGAAATGTGAAGTAGAAAGAGACTGCTTATCCATTCAGGGTGTAGAGCGAGGGGTTGTTGTTTATCTCCAGCAGTCAATAGCTGAGAGGCGGGGTACACCCTGTCCAGGTCACCAGTGCATGCATGACAGGGCAGAACACAGACAAATGGCACTAACAACCAGTCATTTAGACAATCAAACCTGAGGGCAATTTATCGAGACCAATTAATCAAATATTCACGTCTTTGGACTGTGGCAGGAAGCCAGAGAAAACTCTACACAGACAGGATTTAAACCCAGGACTCTCTTGCTGCAATGCTAGAATGGCAACTCTGCCACTGTGCAGGCCTTCCTTTTTTTTTTTTACATTTAAAAATCTGAAAAGCGCAGCAGGTATTTGTATTTAGCCACCTCTTGAGTCAATACTTTGTAAAACTGCCTTTGGAATCACAGCAGCAGATGTTTTGTGGTACGTTTCTACCACCTTTGCACAACTACATTCTTACATTTTTGCCCATTTTTTCCTCACCAAATAGCTCAAGCTGTCAGAAACTGATGACAACAGATTTAGATCTGTATTTTGATTGGGCTAAAACCCTTCTACTGCAGCTGTGGCTGAATGCTTTTTTTCTGTTCCAACAATTCTAGGCAGCTGTGATTGTTTTAATTTGTACTTCACAACATAAAAGCTAAAATTAAGTTTAACTTTACTGGTTGAAAACTCCTTCTTGTTGTGTTTGCTAATAAGAATACAGCACTCCTGTGGAGATTTAAAGTTAACAGAAAATATGTCCTGCAGAGCAGTATAAACTGGGTGACGATGGAAATAAAATTCTTTGAATACTCAGCCAGGTAAAAATTTTTAGCATCCTCCAGCCTGCTCCACCTTTAGTTTAGGGTCTGTCCAGTTTTGTCTGATTTGGCACTGGTTCCTGCAGTGGAAATGCAGAGGGTGAGAAATGTTACCCCAGAAAAACTAGTCCATGCATTTGTTACTTCAAGGCTGGACCATTGTAATTCTTTACTATCAGGAAGTCCACAAATGCAGCCTTCAGCTGATCCAAAACACTGCAGCAAGAGTTTTAATGAAATTTAAAAAGAGACATTATATTTCTCCTATTTTAGCTTCTCTTCATCGTCTTCCTGTTAAAACCAAAATAGCATTTAAAATTCTCATTTTCACATATAAAGCCTTTTACAATTAAGTGCTGATATGTTTGTTACGACTTTGCGAGATATTGGACCCCAGGATGCAGATGAGGAGGCAGCCTGACGGTAAGTAAAACGGTTTAATAACAAAAAACTCACTCACTGCAGGACGCAGGAACAAAACAGAAGCAGGCTGGCTTGACAGACATGGCATGATCCACAAAACAAGACATGAGTTGAGACAATGAATCCGCAATGACTAACTGAACAGGTGTGTATATATGGAGAAACAAAAAACAACCCAAGCAGGGTGGGCGGAGGGGGCCATGGCAGGAGGGCCAGAATCAGGGACAGAGTTCAGGGGGGCGACCAGGAGGTCGTACCGAGCAGGCACAGAGTTCAGGCGGGCGACCAGGAGGTCGTCCCGAGCAGGCACAGAGTTCAGGCGGGCGACCAGGAGGTCGTCCCGAGCAGGCACAGAGTTCAGGCGGGCGACCAGGAGGTCGTCCCGAGCAGGCACACAGTTCAGGCGGGCGCCAGTGAGCCAGGGCCTCATAGACAGACCGTGAGCCAGGGGCCTCATCGGAGGCCAAAGCAGAGGCTGGCGAACCTTCATCTCTGGGTTCAGAAGCCAGAACAAGAACAAACTGTTCCTTGAAGCCCTCAGGAACAGGGTCCGAAAGCGCTTCCTCCTCGAACCCCTCGTCTCTGTGTTCAGAGGCCAGAACGAGGACAAACTGTTCCTTGAACTCTCCAGAGACAGGATCCGGCGGTGCTTCCTCCTCGAACCCCTCGTCTAGGGTCTCCGAGGCCAGAACGAGGACAAATTGTCCTTTGAACCCCTCCAAGACAGGATCCGGTGCCTCTTCTTTCTCGAACCCCTTGTCGCAGGGTTCAGAGGCCAGAAAGAGGACCAGCTTCCAACTGAACCCCTGGAGGATAGGAGCCGAAGCGTCGGCGGGACCCTCGGTGACGTGAGCAGGAGCCGAGGCGTCGCCGAAACCCTCGGTGACGAGACCAGGAGCCGAGGCGTCGCAGAGACCCCCGGTGGCGTGAACAGAGACGTCCCTCTTACGACGACCTCTGTGGCGTGAGGAGGTGGTTGAGGCAGACTTCGGGTCAGGCCTGGCAGAGACAGGCTGTGGTGTGTCAGGCCTGGCAGAGACAGGCTGTGGTGTGTCAGGCCTGGCAGAGACAGGCTGTGGTGTGTCAGGCCTGGCAGAGACAGGCTGTGGTGTGTCAGGCCTGGCAGAGACAGGCTGTGGTGTGTCAGGCCTGGCAGAGACAGGCTGTGGTGTGTCAGGCCTGGCAGAGACAGGCTGTGGTGTGTCAGGCCTGGCAGAGACAGGCTGTGGTGTGCCAGGGTGTGTGTCAGGCTTGAGTTCCGTGAGCACCCCCCAGAGAAAACTGAGAAGGTGCTCAGGACCTGGAAGTGGAGACCGCCCACCCTCGGGGCCCTCCGAAAGCTGTACAGCAGGCTGTAGACCTGTTGTGGACTGCTCAGCAGCAGCGCTCTGGAGACCTGGCGTGGGCTGCTCTGCAGCAGCAGCAGCTCCCTGGAGTCCTGGCGTGGACTGCTCTGCAGCAGCAGCAGCTCCCTGGAGTACTGGCGTGGACTGCTCTGCAGCAGCAGCAGCAGCTCCCTGGAGTCCTGGCATGGAAGGAGGTGGGCGGCAGTAAAATTGTCTTACGGCCGTCCCATAATCCTCCTCCATCTGTCTGATTCTCTCCATCAGCTCAGGAGAGGAATACAGGAGACTGGTCTTTCTTAAGGTCTTGATCTGTCGGGCAAAAAACCTTAATCGCTTCTCCAGCTCGTCAGGTGTTGCCTCAGAACACCGGGCTGGAGCGAGCGAAGACGGCATGGGCGGAGGTGCAGCGAGCCTGGGAGATGGTGCTGTGGCAGGCAAAGAAGCGGGCTTACTTGCTGCAGCCCTCCCGCCAGCAAGCAAGGGAGTTCCCGCTCCAGGCATGACAGCAGCAGCCGTGAGAGACTCCTCGCCGGCTGAAACACAGGAAGGTGCTCCACGCCGGCGTTTCTTGCGGCGGGAGGAGGGCAAGGACTTCACTGCCGGACCAGAGTGCGCAGCCAGGGGAGCAGGCGGAGAACGGCGACGAAGGGGACCTGTCCCCGGACATGGAATCGCCAACCTGGATCCATCATAAGCCGACTGCGGTACTGACAGCCCTGCAGAACGCCGCAGAGTCTTCTCCGCCTCCCGAGACAGGAAGGTAAAAAAGTCCATAGAGCTAGCCTGATGCTCATCCGCGAGGTCCATCCTTGGCGGAATCATTCTGTTACGACTTTGGGAGATATTGGACCCCAGGATGCTGATGAGGAGGCAGCCTGACGGTAAGTAAAACGGCTTAATAACAAAAAACTCACTCACTGCAGGACGCAGGAACAAAACAGAAGCAGGCTGGCTTGACAGGCATGGCATGATCCACAAAACAAGACATGAGTTGAGACAATGATTCCGCAAAGATTAACTGAACAGGTGTGTATATATGAAGTGAAAACCAGGTGGAGCAAGACAGATTGACAAGGTGCAGGTGAACCGGATAAATTTGATTAACAGAACACAACGTGACAGGAGCAAAACATGGCTTGACTAGAACGCAAATCCAGGGAAACAAAATAGAACTATAACTAGAAAAACATGAAACAAAAACATAACCAGATCCTAAGACCAAACTTGACCAAACTAAAGCATGACCAGAAAAACAAACAGAAACATGATTCAAAACCTAAACTGTGAAAAACAAAGAAAAAAACAGAAACCAAAAACCAAACAACCCCAAATCATAACAATGTTCTTTTTATGTGTATGCTCTGTTCTCTCAAACCCCCAGTCATGCATGGCAGATGGTCGTTCACACTGAGCCTACTTCCTGTGAAAGTGCAGTTGTCCTTTTCACTGTCACTACATGCATGCTCACCATGAGGGATTGCTGCAAAGTTGCTACATGCTCATCCAGAAGGAGTGAACACTGCAAGTCATTGACTCAATGCAATCTGCTGGGTTTCCTTAGATAAGGAACTATTTAAACAATTTGAATAATAAACAGAATTTGACTGTTTTCGTTGATAACTAGATTCAACTAAAATGTATGTACTTGACTTGGAATCTGTCAATTCGATCGGATCCGATCGAATTGACTTTGTAAAGTGCATTGAGATGACGTGTGTTGTGAATTGGCACTATATAAATAAACTGAACTGAACTGAATTAAAAACTACCCTGGTTCCACAAAAGGTTCCTGCAGTGGGACCTTTTGTTCTGGCATAAACAATTATGCTTGTAGGCCCACATTTTTAGTTTTGGGCTCATCTAATCAGAGAACCTTCGTCCATATGTATGCCGTTTTTCCTACATTGCTTGTAGCCAACTGTAAACAAGATTTCTTATGGCTTTCTTTCAGTAATGTCTTTCCTCATACCACTCTTCCATAAGTGGCAGATTTGTGAACTGAAAGCAAAGTTTTCTAAACAGGAACGGCAAATATATGTCTCAAATACGATTGACTAGAATGTTATTACCAACTGTGTGGTCCAAAGTGCACGCCAGCCCACTCCCAACCCTGGTTTTGTCCAGATTTATGATCCATGTGCTGCTTTGCTTTCTCTGCTGTGCTGTTTTCCGTTCTTCTCCTGTGCCACACAGAGCAGTAGACAGCAGAGGTGCTTTCTTCCAGATACCTCTAAAACCCCATTCACACTGCAGGCAAATGTGGCCCAAATCAGATTTTTTGGGGGTCAAGTGACCAGGTCAGACTTTTTAGAACAAGTGTGAACGCTCATATGTGGCCCATATCGGACTTTTTCAAGTCAGATTTGAGCCACATTCATATGTGGTTCTGAATCCGACTTGTATCTGATCTTTTGGAATGTGACTCCAGTTAAAAAGACCAAGACAGATTAGCTATTAGGAAATGGTAGCAGTTGGCAAACCGGACGGGGGTTAGAATAGAACTGCACAGTGGAACTGCACAGCGAGACGTTAGAGCTCGTTAATAAACAGAGATAAAACTTTATTCAAGCCTAATTGAAAGGCTCATAGGAACTGTCTGGATGTGGGATGTAGTTTGTATTGTAAAATTTGTATAAAACCGTTCAAACAGAGGACTTTAAAATGCTATCGAGGTAACCGAGCATGCGATGATCTGCCCCTGCTGTTGTCCGACACACTGGATTGAATCAAGTCTTCTGCCTGTAGCGTTATATGATAAAATATATGATTAAAAGTTGCCCTCGACATGATAAAGTTCTGAATAAACTCAGTCTCTGTAAAGTTGTTAACATCCCTGCCCCACCATTGCTGGCTGTGCCTACGCATCCAAACAGTTTGTTGTGCTGAATTGGCAATCAGATCTCCCTAAAACGGAACAATAAAGAGTTTCACTCTCCTTTTATTCACGTTTCCCACACAGGACCCGCTGACAATAAATGGCTTCCGTTGTGCACTTAATCCATAATATCTACAGGGGTTGGACAATGAAACTGAAACACCTGTCATTTTAGTGTGGGAGGTTTCATGGCTAAATTGGACCAGCCTGGTAGCCAGTCTTCATTGATTGCACATTGCACCAGTAAGAGCAGAGTGTGAAGGTTCAATTAGCAGGGTAAGAGCACAGTTTTGCTCAAAATATTGAAATGCACACAACATTATGGGTGACATACCAAAGTTCAAAAGAGGACAAATTGTTGGTGCACGTCTTGCTGGCGCATCTGTGACCAGGACAGCAAGTCTTTGTGATGTATCAAGAGCCACGGTATCCAGGCCGGGCTGCTATAGCCAAACCTTTGGTCACTCATGCCAATGCCAAACGTCGGTTTCAATGGTGCAAGGAGTGCAAATCTTGGGCTGTGGACAATGTGAAGCATGTATTGTTCTCTGATGAGTCCACCTTTACTGTTTTCCCCACATCCGGGAGAATTACGGTGTGGAGAAGCCCCAAAGAAGCGTACCACCCAGACTGTTGCATGCCCAGAGTGAAGCATGGGGGTGGATCAGTGATGGTTTGGGCTGCCATATCATGGCATTCCCTTGGCCCAATACTTGTGCTAGATGGGCGCGTCACTGCCAAGGACTACCGAACCCTTCTTGAGGATCATGTTCATCCAATGGTTCAAACATTGTATCCTGAAGGCGGTGCCGTGTATCAGGATGACAATGCACCAATACACACAGCAAGACTGGTGAAAGATTGGTTTGATGAACATGAAAGTGAAGTTGAACATCTCCCATGGCCTGCACAGTCACCAGATCTAAATATTATTGAGCCACTTTGGGGTGTTTTGGAGGAGCGAGTCAGGAAACGTTTTCCTCCACCAGTATCACGTAGTGACCTGGCCACTATCCTGCAAGAAGAATGGCTTAAAATCCCTCTGACCACTGTGCAGGACTTGTATATGTCATTCCCAAGACGAATTGACGCTGTATTGGCTGCAAAAGGAGGCCCTACACCATAATAATAAATTATTGTGGTCTAAAACCAGGTGTTTCAGTTTCATTGTCCAACCCCTGTATTTCTTCATGTTTACTGTTGTGCTGTGCTTGACGATGCTCATATTATTCTTATGTGCATGCGGGTCAGTTTGGAGCCGCAACATTTTCAAAGTCATGTGAACGACTACACAAAAACATAAGATTTCTGAAAAAATCGGATTTGAGCATTAAGACCTGCTGTATGAACATAGCCAAAGAGGTGTATGCATAGTTCAGAAAGGTGCAATGCTTCTATGTGCATTTTATCAAAACTCTGTACAATTACAATGTTATTGGAATTTATCTAATATTGTAAAACCCAGGCTGAATTCTTATAAATTGGAGAACAGCCCAAGGACAGTGACAGCATTTCTGACAGAAGCAAATCCTGACTTATCGTTTAGATTGTGGAGACCATCTGTAAACATCATTTATTCCTCCACGGACATTTATTCCTCCCACAGTTTCTCAAATAGGGCCTGTGCTCTAGCCTCAAGTCTCTTGCTGCCTCCTACAGGGTTTCCTCCAGGATTACCCTGCATCAGCTCTGACAAGCTTCCCTGGGGAAGACAAGCCTTCCCACAGCATGATGCTGCCACCACCAAGTTTCAGCATGTGTCCAGGGTGATCGGCAGTGTTTAATTTCCCATCACACATTTTCAGTGTAGGCCAAAAAGTTCAGGTTTAGTCTCATGTGATAAAAGCTCCTTTCTCCACATGTTGGCAAGCTGCAAATCGGGCTTCTTGTGGCTTTCTTTCAACAACAGCTTTTGGCACTCTTCCATAAAGGCCAGATTTGCACTCCCAAAAACACATTTTCTCAGCTGAGCTGTGGATCTCAGTAGCTCCTCCAGTATCACGGTTTTTGGAAAAACCTTCACAGAGCAGCTGGATCCATACCGAGATGAAATGACACCTTCCACTTCACGATTTATGAGATACTTTGTGTTGGTCTATCAAGTTCAATCCCAATAAAGTAAAATACATCAAGGTCTGTGGTTGTTATGTGACTGTGGAAATGTTTGAGGGGTGTAAATACTTTTACGATGTACTTTAGCAGCTTTCAAGGTACAAATGTGTAAAACAAATCATCCAGGGATGAGCGTATGTCTAACTACATGGAATATTAGTTGTTTAATGAAGCTGAGGTGGTCCATGTGAGTCTCAGCATAAGTCTGTTTGTGACATTTTGACAGGTTTCGCTTCGGTGAATCTATTAAAATTCTAGTATTGAGAGCGAAAGTGTTGGCTTCAGTGTTCTAGCATTGTTAAATTAAAACATAATTCTAATTGTTTGCTGTGAGTCTATTTATTTAATGGTCAGATCTGTCAGAAATTTCATTCCTACTGCATGCTCGTTACCTGCATGTTTATTTCCAGCTGGATCACCTACACCCTGCAGAGACTCGGTGAGGTCACCTTTGATTCTTTGCTCCCCCCAGAGGTGACCACTTTACTGCAGCTCACACTCTTGACAAACTGCTGGGTGAGGAAAGCTGAAATCGGCTGCTGTTCCTTAACATCCAGTACAAAGTGTCTTAGTGCCTGAAAAGTAGTGACGATCAACAAACTGTGATGAGTTAAAGTTAATCAGTAATAATCTCCTTCTGCAGAGTTGCTGTCAGATAAACTAGTGACTGCCTGCCAGACTGAGCCCTACAGAGCATCACCATAAAGCCAGCAGCACTCAGGACGTCAGTCTGAATCAGAAAATTGCATGTTTTATCTTTTCATATTTTTATTAAGAAGAGATAATCTGTTGCAGCAGTTTGCGGTTTGTATGCATTTTTTAAAAATAGGAAGAAATTAATGCAATTTTTAAGAGAATTTTAGCCTTTTACATTTTTTATGTGTTCATATGTTTTATTACTTAAAACGTGTTATTAGTGTTATATATTGTTTGTTTTTCTCAAGCTTTTGTAAAGATTTTAGTGTATTAAATGTTTTAAAGCAAAGCTTTAAAATAGGATGAAATTAATGCCATTTTTAAGAGAATTTTAGCCTTTTACATTTTTAATGTGTTCATATGTTTTATTAATTAAAACATGTTATTAGTGTTATACATTGTTTGTTTTCCTCATGCTTTTGTAAAGATTTTAGTCTATTAAATGTTTTAAAGCAAAGCTTTGATTGTATCGATTGTTTTTTAATCAGAATCAGCTTTATTTGCCAGGGTTGTGCACACAAACAATGACTTCAGTACCACTTTCTGCCCAATGAAGACATTGTACCTATATACATTATATATCATAAATATATAATGTATATATTTATGTGTGGTGTTTTTACAAACGATAAAGACATGGTTGAATTGGTACAAATATTGATCTGGGCACTCTGTGAAGTGTGTTGGGACCCCAGCCATGGATACAACATGATGGGGCAGTAAAAACTTTTCTGGAACTTTCAAAATAAATCGCATTAACCTACTTCCAGCACAGCCAGGAAAATGGGGTAACAGCAGACTTCCCGTGACATCAATGTCCAAATAAAAACCCCGCTTTTGCAACAAACTGACCTCTTCCATGCAGGTCCCCAGCGGAACTGGGTGGAGGGACACAGCGTGCTAATGTCTCTTTGCAGGCAAACAGACATAACTCTTCAAACTGGATCCAAGTGTCATACGATCACGCGATTACATGCACTAAGTTAAGTGGGAATGAATTACTGTTTGTGATTCTGGTATTCATTCATGAACGGGGTAATTAACCTTCCTCTGGTGTTAGCTTTCTGCTGCCATCTGTGGTGTTAGCGGGTCATTTTGGACCCGTGTATTAAATCAGCCATAAAATACCCTAAAATACCATGGACTTTTTTCCCCTCAAGGTTTGTCATAGCAATTATGACTTTTTTTAGTGACAATGGCAAAAAAAGATCAAAGCACGTCTTGATGTCACTTACTCTTGTCACAGCAAACCTCGTGACCCCAGGGGTCATTTCGATGATGTTTGCAGCAGCTGTCCTTCCATGCACATCAGGAGGAACTGTGCTCCAATGGATGTTGCCACGTTTGGATTGGAAATGATCAGCAGGAGCAGCTTCAGCACCAGTGACCCTCCTTCAGACTGATCAGTTGTGTCTGTTTCTTCCAATGGTACTCCACATCATATTCGTTCTCAGAGGCCTGCTCATCTCCATCGCTAAAATCCTGTGTGTCCTCTGCCTCATTTGCAGCAAAGATGTGATCCAAAGCTTCATTTACAGTGAATCTTCTCCTCATTGTTGCATCCTGTGAATTGGAGATGTGTACTCTGCAAGTCACCACCTCTACACTCAAATGGCTTGACAAGCCTGGACATGTCTCCCTTTGTTTGTTCTCGCAAAAAGGCAAATAGAAAAGCCCCTAAATGAAGCTCAAGTGGTTGGAGGAAGAGGCTGTTGGTTGATTGTGTGTTTATGATTTACTTTTTGGCATTTTTTATTGTTTTATAATTGAAAATTTTAACCGGGTCAAAAATGACCCGAACACCGCAAAAGTCATTTTTTTCACCAGAGCACTTTATAATTTAGTAAAAAAAAAAGATTTTATTTTGTTTAAATGGAAGTCCCTGACAAAGTCAAAAACTTTCAATGCAAAAAACAAATGTATGAAGTACTTTTATGCATGCTAAAACTCAAAACGGGTCCGTAGGGACCCTAACACCATAGGAAGGTTAAGGAACTAGCGTGGCTTGACTTTCTCTCTGAGGTCTACAGAAGCAAACTGTGTTCCATAGAGTTCCCAGCAGAGACCCTGTCTCTACAATGCTGAGTGGAGCAGTTTTCCCGGTCTGAAGGAAGGACAACGGGACCGCATCACCGTGGTTACAGCTGTAACGTGCAATTTGGCCGGCCAACAGAATGAGCCGCCCCACCCCACAGCTATAGAGGTTAGCTGCAGTTAACCCTTTGTTCACTGTGGATGCTTCCTTCAACTTCGTCGCCCGGACAACTTTTCCTCAGCACGGTTCGCGTAAGAGGTTGTGTTTTGGGCAGAGAGAAGTAGTTGAAATGATGATGAAATAATCTAAACATTTTTCGTTTTATGACGTTTGGTTTTGTTTGTGTTAAAAACTCAGCCATCTTGGTGCTAGCAGATTATCTGTTCAGCACATGTGCTCAGTTTGTGTTCTGTGTTTGTGTTTTATTTAAGTTAAGACAAACTATATTTAAAGGGTGATTTTAAACACAGGAGATCAGCCATAACACGTCGTCCACGCTTATGCATTTTAACCCTTTTATTAATGGTATTTTAAAGGTATCTGTTTGATTCTGATGATAAACTATAAGCTTCTTTTGTTAGCTCCAAACGCTAACACCTAAGAACAGGTGCTTGCCTGCTAAAGATCATTTACCCAAAAAGGTTGTTAGTTTTCAATCTACTAAAATAATATTTCCCTAAATATTATTTTACTAAACTTGATAACTAAGTAACACAATTAAGCCTATTTCTCAAAGATTTGGTTCTTATTCAAAATAATATTTCTTTAAATATTATTTTAATAAATAAAGGCAGCTAATTAAACACAGTTGAGAATTGGTCATCCAGAAGGTTGGTTTTATTCAGCAAATCATTCTTTAAAATAT
Organism: Crenichthys baileyi; assembly: GCA_036173005.1. Taxonomy (NCBI): domain Eukaryota; kingdom Metazoa; phylum Chordata; class Actinopteri; order Cyprinodontiformes; family Goodeidae; genus Crenichthys; species Crenichthys baileyi. Next base: position 37,238 of record JAHHUM010000707.1, on the reverse strand, counting down.
GATTTTATTAAAATAAAATCATATTTTGATCTGATCTTGCATTATGAATGCTTGTCTAAAGGTATGCAAATTATTGCCTAAGTTAGTTCCAAGACTAACTTAACATCACTTCCAGATTCTTCAAGATAATCCTTGGTTCTCAAACATAAATAATATTGCATGGTAATGTTGCATCACTCTTTCGGTCATGATTTTCAATCATCTTTAATCAACTTGTTTATATTGTACATAGCCCATTAGTCTTCGTTATTCTTTAATTCTGCTTGGTAGTTTAGTTGGATTGTTTTAGCATAGTAAAGAGTATGTTGATTGAAATATGTTTGACTTATATTTGACTTATTTTTGTTAATACATTCTTGTATTTTAAGAAATTGTGTGAATTCATTCCATGTGTGTACAGAGTTGTGCTGTTCAATAATGTTTTGCTTGGCTCAATCCTTTCAATTTTGCCCTAATACCACCGCCTTATTGGGCTTGTATTCACAGGACAACCCTTAACAGACCGAAATATTATTTAATAAAATATTAAAGCATTAATATTAAATAAAATATTCATATTCATAATCACAACAAGTGTTCATCAGAGAGACAGCCTAGGACAAAGACACTCTCTGTGACGCCGACCTGAAGGTAAAAATCAATGCCCTTTGTGTGCTGGATGTGTGGGGTCTGCAGAGATGTTAGCTTCCCTTTTCCTGAGACCTGTACATGTCCAGAAGAGAAGCAATGGTCAGCCCTGATGATCCTCTGCAGACCTAATGGTTTGCTGTAGTCTGGACCTGTCCTGCTTAGTGGATCACCCAAATCACACAGAGATTGATGTGCAAAAAACAGACTGAATTATGGCAGTGTAGAAGATGACCAGCAACTCCTGTAGAACGTTGTACTTCATGAGTTGCATCAGGAAGTACAGTCTCTGCTGGGCCTTCTTCTGAACATTGTCTATGTGTGATGACCATCTCAGGTCCAAAAAAAGGGTGGTTTCTAATTCAATTTCAGTTCAATTCAGTTTATTTATATAGCGCCAATTCACAACACATGTCGTCTCAAGGCACTTCACAAAAGTCAGGTACATACATTCCAATTAATCTTAATCACTGAACAGTGCAGCCAGATTCTGTTATTTATTCAAATTGGATAAAAAGTTTTTCTATCTAAGGAAACCCAGCAGATTGCATCCAGTCAGTGACTTGCAGCATTCACTCCTCCCGGATGAACATGTAGAGACAGTAGACAGTCACTGGCGTTGACTTTGCAGCAATCCCTCATACTGAGCATGCATGTAGCGACAGTGGAGAGGAAAAACTCCCTTTTAACAGGAAGAAACCTCCAGCAGAACCAGGCTCAGTGTGAGTGGCCATCTGCCATGACCGACTGGGGGTTAGAGAGAACAGAGCAGAGACACAAAGAGAACAAAGAAGCACTGATCAAGGAGTACTTTCTATGGGAAGGAAAAGTAAATGTTAATGGATGTAGCTCCTTTAGTCGTTTCACCTAGAAAGAAGAACATATAAACTCTGAGCCAGTTTTCAAGTTTAGAGTCTGAAAGAGAGCACAGAGAGTTAGTCACAGTAGAAGCTCAGTCAGTAGCTATGTCTAGGAGAGAGAAAGGGTTAAACACTGAAAGACAGGGCCATGTGGATCATCGGTAGAGGGTGAGCATTAAGTTGTTGCCAGCAGAAGCTTGGAGGATTCCCTCTCTCAGAAAGGTGTCACAGGTAGACACAGAGTCAGGCCAGGTGTAGCTTCTAGGAAGAGAAAAGAGAGGAGAACAAAGTTATAAAAGCTGAGATAACAGCAAATAATACAAAATTGAAGAGTAGCGTGAGAAAGTAGCGAAAGGAGGGGTGAAAGTGGTCATTATGTCCTCAGCAGCCTAAGCCTTAGCAGCATAACTACAGAGATAGCTCAGGATAACCTAAGCCACTCTAACTATAAGCTTTCTCAAAAAGGAGGTTTTAAAGCCTAGCCTTTAAAAGTAGACAGTTTGTCCATCTAGAGCCCACTGATGGCCATTGTTATACTAAAAAACCACAACGATTGGGATACCTCTCTCTGTCAGATTGACCATAAACCATTGGAAAAGAGAGGTGGTCATACAGGTAGCAGAAATGGAGGGTGTGTTTGCACCTCAACCGTAACTGAGCCGGTTTAGGCTAAACCTGACTCCCCTTACTCCATCCAACAAGGGGAGAAGAAGACAGAGGTAAAATAAGGAAGATAGCTCAGGATAACCTAAGCCACTCTAAACTATAAGCTTTATCAAAAAGGAAAGTTTTAAGCCTAGCCTTAAAAGTAGACAGGGTGTCTGCCTCACGGACTAAAAACTGGAGCTGGTTCCACAGGAGAGGAGCCTGATAAACTAAAGGATCTGCCTCCCATTCTACTTCTAGAGACTCTAACAACCACCAGTAAACCTGCAGTCTGAGAACGAAGTGCTCTGTTAGGAACGTAGGGAACAATCAGATCTCTGATGTATGATGGAGCTAAATCATTAAGGGCTTTATATGTGAGGAGGAGAATTTTAAATTCTATTCTGGATTTAACAGGGAGCCAATGAAGGGAAGCTAAAGTAGGGAAAATTGATCTCTCTTTTTAATTTTCATCAAAAACTCTTGCTGCAGCATTTTGAATCAGCTGAAGGCTTTTAACTGCATTTTGTGGACATCCTGATAGTAAAGAATTACAATAGTCCAGCCTTGAAGTAACAAATGCATGAACTAGTTTTCTAGGAACCAGAAGTGGTCCACAGCAGAAACGGTGTTGTTGAGGATGGTCAGGGGAGACAATGTGAGCATAGTTCTCCAGGAGCCCACCATCATCTCCACTTTCTTGAGCAGGTTAAGCTCCTTCTGTTTCTTCCTATATTGAATCTTGTAGCCTAAGGAAGGGAAACAGCTGTTTATATCTGTGTGCAGCATCCTAATTATATCCAGAAAATATTCTCCAAACCCAAAATGTTTGAATGGATTATAAATGAAAGGATGTTGAACTGAATCAAAGCTTCATGAAAGTCCAGAAATAAGATCTAAGCATCGTCCTCAACTAGATGACTGTAATCTAGAAGATCTGAGACCAATCTGATATTATTATCAATGAATCTTCCTTTCATCAATCCTGATTGGGAGTTACTTCTAATAGCTGAGAGCCTGATTTGAACCTAGAAGCCAGAGCCATAGTAAGAAGTTTATAGTCTGTATTGAGAAGAGTAACAGGCCTAAAATTAGTTCATATTCTTTCATCTTTTTCCAGTTTAGGAATTCATTTATTTTGCCTTGTTTCATTGTTGTCATCAGTTCCTTTTTACTAAAACTTTCTTTAACTGCATCAAATATTAAACCTTTTATTTCTTCCCTAACCTGCTTGTAGGAACTAGCAGTTAACCCGTCTGGACCAGGAGAACCATCAGAACCATCAGATGCTATTTTGAGAAGAACATCTAATTCTGCTCATTTGAAACTTCCTTCAGAGGTTTTTCAGTCTTCATCAGTTTCTGGGATCTCGTATAGAAATTATATATTTCTTTAGATATTGTTTTTGTGTTATTACAGTCCTCCCCATTAATCAAAGTACAACAAATTACATTTTTGTTCTTGTCTTCGTTTTTCCAGATGGATTAAAAAGGAGGATTTTTTTCCCATCTTCTGTCCACTCGGCCCTTGATCTGAGAAATGCTCCTTAGGCTTCATTAAGGTAAATCTGGTCTCATTGAGTCTGTAGATTAGAGATTTCTATTTTGTTCTCTTCTGACCAATTTGGTTTAGAGGAATAATTGATCAATGTTTTAACCAAACTGTTTTCCTTCTTCCTTTTATCCAATTCTTGTCTTTTGATAAAGATAATTCCCATTTTTGTATTTGGGAAAGGTAGTTGTTTTTATTAATACTTTGAACAGCAGTGTGATAAATGTATAAAAACCAAGATGTTTTTTCTGGTTTCAACATGTTTGTCTCCAGGTTAAAGTTTATTCCAGATTGTTTGCTGGCAGATAAAAAGCAAAGAGGCAGGTTAGATATAAATCACATTTCCCTTCTCTCTGTAGGCGTCTGATGAGCACCGACTTCTTATTTGTGACGTTGTTTATTCCACAGGATTTGCATGTGTATTGTATATTTAACCCCTTCATAACAGAAGTGTTTGCTGTGGTTATTGTTTACAGTTTTCCCACTTTGGGACGACCTTGTAGAGAAACAGTAACAGAACATTTATGGAGAAACATTTCATGATTTTAGCCTCTCAAATCTGACTGAAGCCTTTGGAAAATAAATTAAGTTCTAGAAAGAAAATTATCTTTGAGATCTTTTTTTGTTTAATTTTAGCAAACAGATAGAAACGATTTGCCACTGTTCCACTGAAATAAAGCATTCCACTGAAATAAAGCATTTTCCAAGCACTTTTATGATGATGATGACTCAGGTTTATTAATGATAAGGCGAGAACAAAGTTTACTTCAAAGTATCCTAGAGTTTCTCTGTTGCTCTTTCAGAGAGTTGTTCTGACATCCACAGTTGTAACAGGTCTGCTAGACACATGGCAGTAGGGGTGTGAAAACTATTTACAGACATACTGTGGAAAGTAGAATGTTAATGTAGTAATGAGGGATTGCTGCAATGTCAACGCCAGTGACTGTCCACTGTCGCTACATGGTCATCCAGGAGGAGTGAATGCTACAAGTGTCTGACTGGATGCAATCTGCTGGGTTTCCTTAGAGAGAAAAACTTTTTATCCAATTTGAACAGATAACTGAATCTAACTGCACTGTTCAATGGTTAGGATTAATTGGAATGTATGTACCTGACTTTTGTGAAGTGCCTTGAGACATGTGTTGTGAATTGGCGCTATATAAATAAATTGAATTGAATTGAATTGAATTTAATTTAATTTAATTTAATTGAACTGAATTAAATAGGAGCTATTAGTTTATTTTTTGGTAATTCATTAAATTTAGTTTATGAAATTGTAAATTTGTGGTGGATTTCTGATTAGTATTTTTGCTTAATTTTAGTGGTTTAGAATAGATTTGTAGTTTTTAATGTGTTTAGTTTATACATTTATTTTGTTTGGGATATGGGTATTTCAAATAAATATGTAGGCTTTAGGCAGCTCTGGAGGCACGTTGGTGGTCATATGGGTTTTTACCAGTCAATCACTCAGTCAGTCACTTTTCTGTGGTGAGCAGGTGAAGCAATCAGTCAGTCAATCAGGCAGTCAAGTAAATGCAGCAAGGAGAACAAGGAGAGACAAGAGGAGATTCTATGAATATGTATCGTTTTGTTTGCCTGCAAAACTTGGAATAAATCCACCCCGGACCTTTTTGTATTGTGTAAACCACAAACCAGCGTGCACTAGGGGGCGCCGTTGAACCAAATTCCAATGTAATGTAATAGGGTTGTTTGGGGGTTGACAAAGATCAACCATATTCTGTTCAGAGTAAATCAGACCATGCATGTGTAATTTAGAGCCAAACGTACGGCCATGGTGTGACATCAGAATTCACTACGCCACCACGGCTACAACCTCTCGCCAAACCTGTCAGTACTGGAAACCAACTTAGACCATCATGTTATCTGTCACTGGGGACAGTTTCATGTTGATTACGTGAAGGGGATCAAATATGGGCCATACTAAGTGAAACATGACACTTCATGTTCTCAGGGGGCGGGGCTTTGATGATGTCAGTATTTGACCGTTGAATATTGTTCAGGGCCACATATGGATCAATCCCAGAAAGTTTTGTGTCTCTGTGACTTTCCTTGTAGAAAATATAACAGTTTTGTGTTTTATGGCGAGACGTCAGATTTTGAGGCTTGGCCACGCCCACACACTTTCATGTTGGAAAAAGCTTTTGATGAATTTTATTCCTCAATGCCTTAAGGCTATACTCATTGATCTTGAGGTCTGTAAGTTGAAAGCTGTTGGAGGAGTTCGCTCAGATTCAACGTGTTCAAACAAGACAAAATGGCGCATTTGATCCAAAATGCTGAACCAATGTCAATCATATTGAGTTTGGTGGTGATCGGCTGAAAAATGTGGAAATAAGAGGCAAACGTAAGGCTATGGTGTAACGTCTCACTTTGCCACGCCACCACGGCCACACCCTCCCACGTAAAGTCCCTGTGTTCCAAACTAACTTAGACCATGTTGTTGTCACTGGAGACAGTTTCGTGTTGATTAGGTGAAGGGGGGGAAATATGGACCTTTCAGAGTAAAACATGACACTTCCTGTTCTCAGAGGGTGAGGCATAGATAATGTCAGGATGTGACCATTGAATATTGTTCAGGGCCAGATGTGGATCAATACCAGAAGGTTTCGTGTCTCTGTGACTTTCCTTGTAAGAGCTATAAAAATTAATACTTTTTTGGCGAGTCATCAAACTTTGAGGTCTGGCTCCGCCCCTTCAGCATGCTCAAAAACTCACAATTATGATAACTTTAGATCCCCCATCCCTTCTGAGCAAACTGACAAAATTTTAAGCCGATTGATCAAAATCTATAGGAGGAGTTCAATCAAATATGGAGGCTATAAATGGAAAAAATGGGGTCAAAATTGAAAGTTCAATCCAAGATGGCCAACTTCCTGTTTGGCATAGACAGAATCCAGAGATCACACCTTCACTGCTGGAACAGATATGTTTCTTGGATGAATAGCACCTTGGCAAGCCTCTCCCTCTGCCACTCTAACCTCTACTACAGCATGGATTGTGAAAATATAATTTCTTCAAATTTCCTGATTTTGTGTATCTACAGGTAACGCTCAGACAATGGGTAACTTGTACCTTACTCAACGTGAGCTGTGTCATGGACAGCAAACAAAGTCTGATCTCTATATAGTGGCAGCTCAATGCAGGGGCGTGCCTGAACATGTATAAAAGCTATATAATAAGTCACAAATAACAGATAAATATGTTTTGGTTTTTTTATTTGGTGATTGCGTGCCCCCTCTTCTAGTGCCGGCCTTGGCACCTGCCTACATCAGAAACACAGTGGACACAGTGACTGTAGAATCAGTCATCACTCCTAGTTGCTTGGTATTTTATATTGCCATAGCCGTGGAAGTGATAGGAACACCTGAATATAATGAATCAGCAAATGCTTTTGGCAATACAATGTATGTCATTGAAAATGGTCTTTGCACATCACAGAGTAAAACACAAAATGCAAATGAAGATTTGTTTTAGAAAGGAATGACTTACTTTGAAAGTCTGGCCGGGTTACTATGGACCCTCTGCCAATGTAGCTGAGGTAAATGGCCCAAAGAATTTCAAACACCAACTGATAAATCCTGTCATGTTCTTTTGAATGCAGCATTGATGTTTATCTCCCGTGTGGGCACAGGTTGTACCTGTTTGCCAATGTTACTGTCCACACCTCATATCTGCGGATCAATCCTAAGTGAGCCTCTGCTGAAGTAGCTCTTGATTTGGATTCAATTTTGAGCATAGAGTTTTCCTTTCGATTCTTCCCCCTGATCAATGTTGCCCGGTGTGCCATTGATCTGATAAACATGAGCGGCAGCGGCAGTAGCAGTGCTGAGTTGTTACTGAATCAGAAGTGAATGAAAAATTAAGTATTGAGTGACTGCTCAGACCACTCAACAAAGTGAATGCAAAATCAAGACTGAGTCTCTCTAAATGTGTTTTCATGACTTCAGGTATGGAAAAAACAGCCCTGAGATTATTTACTAAGGTTTTTAAATATTAAACTTTTCGAGCGTGCAGAATTTCTCCACACAGAAGTAGAAATTTTGCATTCATATTAGAGGAGCAGTAGAACATCCTTGGCACAGCTTATGTTGTCAGTAAGCTTGCATTCTTTACAGAAGTCACCTTTCCTTCCGGACTGAACCCCCACCCGCCCACCACACTGCCTTTCCCCTACCATACAAGCTTTCAGAGGATCCATTTCTGATTACAATTCCACCCAGACATAATGTTTTGCCAGTGTGCTTCTACAGCTCCAGACTCCATTAAACATGTCTTTCAATTTATAAAACTGTTTTTGACATTTGGCATTTTTTAAAAATCTTTGAAAAATTATTAGTGGAAAAGAGGGAGTGAACGAGCACCACTTTTCTGATTTACAATCTCTTCTTTTCAGCAGGTCTCAGGTTTTTTTTGTTGTTTTTTTTTTACAAACTGCAAACCTAATTGAAGATTGCTGATGAAGCTTCAAAGCATTAAATGCACAGCGTGTGCTGCCACTGCACAAAACACAAGTTGCCCCACAATTAGATTCCACACCAGTGCCTCCACGCAGATTGACTCCACCTTTATTACTCAGAGAAATGCAATGTCTGATATGCTGCCGATGTAGGTTATGCAGCCTTCATATCCTTTTACTTTCTGTTGCATCAAGAATAATGTTTTCAGTCGTGTACTGATCCGAATAAAGTAAATACATGCATGTAGCACATGTATGTTTAGCATAATAGGAGATTGAGCTTACATTGCCCAAGCAATCACATTCATGGGTGGTTAACTTTGCTTTTTACGCAGAATGTGCTGAACGTTTAACTGTGAGACTACAGCATCGGTAACAACAGATCGGTAGCCAACTGGAGGCTAAATGCCTTGCCCAGGGGCACATCAACATATGGCAGGAGGAAGCTGGAATCGAACCCACAACCTTCTGATTGCAAGACTACTCTTCTTACTGAGCCACAGTCGCCTCACCAGTCGCCCTGGTGAAAGTATTGCTACAGTGTTTTAAGTCAGTAATAACAATTACTAAGCATTATTTAAAGGTTGAGATAATATCCACAAAAAAATCTAAACAAATATTTTCTCTGCAATGTAAAATCACATTTGATGGGACAGTATGAGGAGGTTTTTGCATTGCCCATTTGTAGAGTGGAAATGTAATGCTATTTGCTCACTGTCCCATGAAGACATTGACTGATGAGAATGGGTATTTACCAACTGGGGGAAATTTTTTTGCAGAAACAATGGCTGTTTCAATCTGAATATCCAGACTTCATTAAAAAAAGCCTTTTTCAAATGGACTCATGTTTTTTTTTTCTTTTCACTTACCTTTTAGTGTAGTAAAACCTCCCATTACAGCAAAACCTGCTCTTCTGTTAATGCAGTGTTGTTGTCACTGTTGACCTCTGAGTTCAGAACAGGGTCTGGGGGAATGAGGAATTGGGTATGTCCAGGTGGACAGTAAGGGCCTGGAGGCTGGGAGCAACTGCGGGGGCCTGTGTGGTACCTGCCGTCTTTGCTGGTCTGGCGAATCTCCTGGTCCTGGGCTCGGTTGGCCTCTTTGGCCTGGGGGCTGCTGCTCCTGTGCCTTGCTGACGACTTACTTTTGTGCTGGGCATATGGCTGCCCTGATGTGATGCTTGAGACTGCTGCGGCCTTCTGGAGCTGGGTCTATCTGTCCTTTGCTGCTCTTAGGCACTGTGGATTGCAGGGCTTCTGTCGTTCTCGCCAGATACACAAATATATACTTCCAGGTGACACAATTACACACACCCACTCAACACAAACACACTTATTTCACACAAAAACCCACCCACCCACACAGACACATACACACAGCCACGCACCAACACAGGATTACTCAAAATGGTTGAAGGTCGTACAAACATAGGTTACTAACATCAATGTGGACTGACTACTTTGATGCTGGATTGAATGTAAAATTAATGAAGGTTTATCACGCAATTAGGATACTGTCTTGAGATATCTTTTTTGTAAAAACTGCCCTGGCACATGTAGGCTTCTATCTGCTCCATATAGTATGCCTGAAATGCCGCAACAGGACATGTTAAAAAAAACAACCTAAAAAGCATTATTTCTATTGCTTTCACATTGATGACTAAGATGTAAATCATTTGACTAGTGGGTGGTGAGTCTACATAGGACAGCTCCAGGATGGTCATTTATACATATATAATTTAAATGACCCATGACAAAAACAAGCTAAACTGAATGTTTTGGGGGCTGTTAAAGGCTCTGGTTCAGTTCATTCCTTTGCTAATTTGTACCCACATGTTGCCATCTTTTCATTTCCTATTCCATAACCATAAATAAATCATTTCACACCCATGCACTTTTTTGCAGGTTTCTTGAATATTTTTAACTTTTGGATTGGTTCATTGCAGTATTCACACTGCTATTGCTGTATTAAGTTGATAATAAAATCAGCTTTCAAACAAGAATCAGTCACATTTCTGTTGGAATTTTAAGGATTAAAAATGGATTCATTGAAAGGCTTTTTTCAGCTGTACATCAACAGCCTCTTTTTCTGGCCTTGAAAATCCAATGACAGCATAATTTAATGTTCGTTCACAGGGTTGGTGGAGATATATTCTATTCACAAACCAACAGTGTTTTTAATAAATGATTAGAATTTTCCTAATTTGTTTAAATGTTAAACAGAAAACATTGTGGGGCAGAAGAATATCCTGAAAGAAAAGTAAATGAATTTTGATCTGATATTAACACTGACAGGAAGGAGTTCCAGAGAGATACCTATCTGAGCTCAGCCTCCAGCCCACAGTATTCCTGCAGTATAATTAAAACAAATCTAAATGGCCAGCTGCAGACCTTCATTGTAGGGTTTTAATAGTTGGTTTTAATAATAATCTTTATCTGCTCTTGCTATGCTGAGCACAAAGGGGAACAACTAGGTGGCATACAGCATAGTGTCCCTTGTTGTCCTGTTTGTTAAGCCCAGAGACAGCCTGAAGATTTTCTTCATCTCCCCTCTGTGTCATTGAGGGCTCTCTTCTGCTGCAGGGCTATATGAAAAGAATGTATTTATAAATGTCATATTCTTTATTCATCGGTTGGTGAGTAAAATAAGATACCCAGGTGTGGCATTTACGAAGCAAATAATTGTTTCGTAGTTGCATCCAAGTCCCTGAAATCCAAAGCTACGTGTAAGGTTAATCTTTTATAGTGCAAAAGCACAATTTCTTTCATAATTTATCCCATTGAGAAGCAAAGAATATAGCCATTTGGTAATTGACATCTCAAAATAGCCAGATTGATCTTTGTGTAACAAGTTATTATTGCTCTGACTGTGTGAAAAATAAGGTTTCTAAAAGTGACATAAAACATTTTATGTTTTCATTAGATCTTTTTTACCTGTCAAATGTTATCACCATACATTTTCTCATCACTTCCACACATTACATTATTCCAGTTTTTCAAGAAATTTTTTATGGTAAAACATTTGTTTCATCCACACAATGTACCTAGGATTTCCCTGTTAGCAGTTTCTGTTTAATGATGGAATAAGTTTTGTAAAAGCAAGAAGACTTAACGAAGCTTTTTAAAAATACATCGACCTCCACACTCAATGGCACCCCTGGTGAAGATGTGGAAAAGGCCTTAAAACAAATTAATCTTTTAGTGCAGCTGCATAATCTCACAGTGAAAATTTTAGAAAAATTCAACCCTTAATTCGAGTAAATTTGGTCATTAAGAAAAAAATATACCTTGTTGAGAAAATTTTACTTTTAGCAAAGTCAAGGTTCTAAACTTTTTACAGGCCAAATATTTCTTATGAAATAAAGGTAGCACATGCATTTTTAATTTACACTTCACTCCTTCAAATTAATTAGACTAATTATTGATTAATAATCTATGACTTAATTGGCCAAGGTTGTATAAAAATGATTTCACACAGGGAAAGATTTTTCCTAAACATTCAAGGAAAGTAGGTGTTGACTTCATAATTCAGAAAATTGCCTAATGACTTAATCTCGTTCGTGTCTACAGTCAGAACAATAAGTAAAACGTTTGAAACAACTGACAAACAAGGTTCTATAATTTTCTTGTCACTACACATTGTTAGCAGGCTTGTAAGGGAGTTCAAAAATGTAAAATTCCCACAGCTAGAGAACTGCAGAGAAGAGTGGCATCTTGGGTTACTGAGTTTTTATAAATACCATTGGATGTTATCTGTATGCCAACCAGTTCTTCAATAAGCATGCCATGAAAAATCGTTTCTATCTTACCAACACAAACAAAATCTCAATTACCCTGTGCTTTAATCAGATGACATGCATATTGACATGTTCAACATGTTTCAACATGAAACACTTCCAGTGTGTTTGACATGAAACAAAGGATGAATATGTGATAAAGAAAATCACTCTCCATGTTAAGTATGATGAAGGATCTGTGATGCTGGGGGCCTGTTTCTCCTTGAAAGGCCCTAAAAGTTAGATTGCATGGCATCATGAACCCTTTGAAATACAGAGAAATGTTAAATTTAAATCTGGTGCCAGAAATCTGAAAATAGGTCATCATTGGATCTTGTGGCATGGTCATTTCTTCTGTCATATGTAAATCCCAAATAAAACCTGTTGGGTGAACTGAAAGGAAGAAGGACTCTGGATGATGTAGAGAAATTATGGAAAGAAGAATGGTCAGCCGGCTCCAAATTTTATATGTGTTTTATAAGCGTTGTACAATGTAATAAAATCAAGGGCCCCTATAAGATTGGCACTTACCATTTATCAGTATTTTTAAGACGAACCCCTCTGAATAAATGTGCTCAAACTAAACGTTAGGTTGTTATGAGAGTATGCTGCTCTAAAGTAACATTTATTTTCAGGTTTTTAACACATGTTTACTGAAGGACCCAATGTAGGTGTGGAGGCTGCTGAGTATTACTAAGTAGTGAATAATCTTTCTGGGATTAATAACCAAAAAAATATTTTAAGCACAGGTAACTTAAGTTTAGATACAAAAATGAGGCATCATCACATTTTGGCTGCATTTGTATGTCCTAAATCAGCTACTTAACCTATAATGTATTTTTAAGTATAAAGAAACCTTTTCTCTAGGCTTGTTTATCAGACTCCATTGACTCCATTTCTCCATATTTCTACTAAATCTTTGTGATTTACTGTAGGTCTAGTCTGAGCCTATCCATTTGAAGAGTAAAAGCGTAAATGAAAAAGAGTAAAAGAAGAAAACGTTTTGATCCTTTGTGTCGGCTGGTAATAATAATAATAATAATAATGATGCCTTGCTTTAACTTATTTTTGTCGGGGTCTGGGAGACTCTTGTCTCCTCTTCTGCCTGCTGCTTACTGTGTTTCACCCTAGATGGCGCCTGACCATGGTGGTAGGAAGCGGTGACAGGTGTATCGCATTTAGTCTCATCACAAGAGAGTTTAAGAGGAGTCTGCTACCAGCACTCGACGCCAGAGTGTTAACCAACTGTGGTAAAACTCTAGCCACCTGATGCTCTTGAGTCTTTGTTTAAAAGAAGAGATTATTTTGCCTAAATCCTCCTCAGGTTACTCCAGTGTCCTGGATTCCACTTTAGTTCACTCCCTGGTTCCAAGGCATCTACAAAGATCCAAGTCATCCTCTCCAGACAAGTTTCCAGCTGGCAGCGTCCTGGCTCCTCGCTCTCTCGGCCTCATCCATAAGCGAACCCTGCTCACCTTCCACCATGTTCCCCATCCAAGAACACACACCAGGTGCTGTACTTACCATCCTCCTGGACCACAATCAACTCACTGAAAGCAGTTCTGCATCTCCACTCTCAGGCTCCACCATCTTCCCCCCTGGCGGTTCATCTACTCACTCCCTGTAAGCACAAGAATTCTTATTTCACTTCAGGTTTCTACATTCATTCACTAAACCTACCTGTCCTCCTGCTCGTACAGTTGAAGTGCTGCCGGTCCCGGATTGTTGCCTTCATTATCCACGCCTATCACAATAAACTTGTAAACCTATTTCTATTTCTTGAGTGTGTTTCTCCATGTGGGTCAAATTTATATCAAAACCTTGGCAGTTTTCTGATGTCAAGGTTTGCAATTTTAATTGTTTCTGGCTTTGACAAGGTAAGCTGCTCCCTGTATTGCTACAAATAAAGAAAACTTACTTTCAACTTACTTTGCTTCCTAAAAGTGCAGTTTAAAAATTGAACAAATTCACTTCTAACGCCTTTCATAGATGCTTCCAGCATCTACGTTTTATGACATCACAAGGAGAGAGCAGTCATGGAGAGAGAGTGGTTGGTAGGGTCCAAAGTTGACTTGGAAGTAAGATAGCAACTTCAACCTCAAAAGCACAGAGACACATGAAGGCTGAGTTGAGCAAATACAAGCTGAGCACATTGCTAACCTATCTCAAAGAAAAGCAGAGATATTAAACGAATAAAAAAGGAAGACCTGGTCTTGACTCCACCAACAGGGTTGATTATAACACACACACCATGACACTAAGGAACTTTTAAGAAATGTAAAATTACACTCTAAGTCAAACCAGGCAGAGATGGTAACTTGCAGGAGATCTTATGCAGCTAAAGAATCCTTTCACATTCAAATACAAAAAGACTTTGCCTATGCCATCTGGAGGTCATCAGACTGAATACCTGACAGAACATATATAAGATATGTGCAGATTTTGACTTTTTAACATTATGGTTTTAAACTTTTGATAAGTTTATTCATAGCCTTTTTGAGTTTAAATGCTGTTTTCAATAAACTATAAAATAGGAGCAAGAGAAAATGAGGCTCTTGCTCCTATTTCCTTATTTTGCATTTTCATGCTTTAAAACATCCCACGACCCATCCTTGATACAAGCAATGGAGGGTTTTCAGTCTGAGAACAGCACTTGGGGCCGCAAGAGTGGCACAACTTGTTTTTTCTTTATAGAAATGCAACTTCAATAAGTGTAGCATATCATATGCACGCTGAAATATAGCATTTTGCATAAAAAAGAAGAAAATATTGTTTAAATTGTTTAAAGTCTTTTCTCCAAGATAATCTAAAGGATAAAGTAAACTGGAATTTGTTGCTATGGCTTATAGGCATGTGCGGTAGGTAGCCGTTATTTGACTTAACTTCAGGTTCATGTGATAATCAGTTTTCTGTATTTAAGCTGCACAGTGAGTCTGTTAATTTTAATTAGATGTTCCAACTCTCTCTCTGTTTGGTATAGACTGTCCTTTAGAAAATATGAAATCTAGCCATCAAAACTGAAGAATGTGGCAATTTTTCTGAAGGAGATTTTAAATCCCTATTTTTCGTGTTCAGGCTTAATAGTTAAAAGAAAAACAGACCTCTTGTCCAAAGTGGACGAGTTAATCTGCAATGGTGATAAACAGCACAGGTCTGATTCCAGTAGAGAAGCCTTCCAAGCTTTCTTGGCTTCCAGACTCACAACGGTCTCTGTTATATTCACTGGAATGCAAAGTTCTTCCAAAAGAAAAAAGAAAAGACAAACAGAAAGCATTTGTTTTGGCATAATTATATTCATGCCCATTTCCATCTGTTGAGCACTTCCCCCAAACTGGCATGTGGGTAGAAGAGGAATGACAGCGGGTGTCAACCAGTTCAATCAGAGGAGCAAAATGCTGCTACAACAACAACATTTGGTGCCAGAGACCTGCTGTCATTGTTGACCTGTTAAACATCTGCTGTGTCCTTGCAATCACAGATAATTTCATCTACCAAATGTAAACCAGAGAACAATTTTATCATTTGATGTTGGTGCTGTGCTGTGATTTGTTGTTGCGATTTGCCGTACTGTGACAGTAGTGTGTGGTTGTGTTTTATTAGTGCACGGCAATGGCGTCCATCTTTATAGCATGTTGCATCTTTTTATGGTAATTAGATGTCAAGAATTATTAGATAATGTAGCCATGAGGAAGACTGAAAATGTTCAAAATGCTGCAACTCATTAACAGCATTCTAAAGGGGTAAAAAGCTTTGATTGGATTGTTCATTCCTTCAAGGCAAATCAAGCTGAACAAAAGCCCTTTGCTACATCTGTAAGAGACTGGATTTCATACTTTTTCACTGTATAACAAACATATACAGCTTTTTTTTCCTTTTGATGTACAAATCTGTTAACATCCACAGTAGGATTTCATATACAGCAATAACCCATTACATTAGTAACCAGTTAAAACATTTTAGAACTCAAAATTTCAAATTCACTGATGTTTATACTGGTTCGAATCCTTTGCCGAATGTCTTCCCCTCTCTTTGCCCTCTTTCCTGTCTACCTACTGTCGGAAAAAATTAAAAAAAAAGGCCGCTAGTGCTGCAAAACATATATATATATAAAAAAATTGAGGTTGATCTGAGTTGATCTGGCATGTAAATTGTGTATCAAGTATCTCTAAAATACAAGAATGTAGAAGTCTACAGTGCCATTATTTTAGAACCTCAATTCAGAACCACACTGAGAACAAGACGGAAAAGGTGATGATGCTCACTGTGCAATTTTCTTAAATTTCAGAGTTCCTAGAGGAACCCAGTGATCATCACAGCTAATCAGAACACATTCTAGACAGGGGGAGAGCAGGCTTAAAGTAGCTTAAGGGACTTGATTTCAGGCAAATATTAGATTTGTTCTCACTTGTTTCTTGCAGGGTACCAGCACAGAGAGAGTAGAGGATGATCCTGAAGTGGCCAAGGATACAGGTCAGACAAGAGCATTTCATGCCATATAGACAACATCTGGGCCTATGGATATTCTGTTATGGCCATCATGAAAGTTGGAAATCAAACTAGCATAAAGCATTAATTCTGTCCCTGAATCTGAATATACTGCTTCTAGTCTTTCATTTAAACATAACCTGTTTTGTTTTTGGTAGCTACCCTGCATCACTCATCTGTTCAGTAGTAAAGTAATTAGCATCAATTGCTAATAATAAAACGAGTGATAGACGTTAAACATTTCAATGTTAACACACAGAATAATTCAAGAAGTTCAGATTTGTGTGTCCTAAACCAGATCACTGTTTACACCTTAAGCCAGTTTTCTAATTAATTGTAAAGCTGAATCTAAGGCACAGTTCCATTATGGATAATGGAACACTTCAAACAAGTGCTATTTGGTCTGCTAATCTATTGTGCAGGAAAGCCACAACTTTAAACATTGTATTTACAATTAGAAATGCACAAATTGAGAACATTTAATAATGTTACACTGTAGTTGATAATACTTCTCATATCTTTATTGGAAAGAACCATATGTCTTCAAAAAAGATTCAGCAGTATCAAAACTGATATTAGGTATACAGTATTTTTCTTAGTGAGTACTATCAAATTTACAACTTTTGAATTGGGGCAACTCTTAAATTCAGTATGGTGGGCTACATTTTACAGTTAAATTGTTGTGAGGACTGTTGCCAGAAAAGAAGATAGAAATTATATTTACAGTTTATTATCAGAAAAAACATGGTGCCTAACCAAAGTCGTAGTTGTTTACGTGGCCCTTAAGGAAAATTAATTGTCCTCCCCTGCTGTGGGCGGACAGGAAGGTTAAAGTAGGTCTTATTGAGTTCACTCCGTGTTTAGCTTTGCTGAACTCTGGGATATGTGGTCAAGTGTGGACAGGCAGGTGATGTGTAGTGGCTTAATTGAAGAAGAAAGGCAACCTACAAACTCCTATGGATGGACGTAGGTTCTCCAGACTGGTACTGTGGAAAAAAAAAACAAGGCTCAGAGAAACACAAGGCAAGCAACGGAAAACTTCTGGAACAAAGAGAAAGTAATAACTCTCAGACAGAGTAATTAGCATTAGTTGAGAGTCATTCTGGTACTTTTAAAAAAGGTTGGATGAGCCAACAGAAAGCAGGTGAGCCTATTGAAAAAATAACAAACAACTAGTAAAATTCTCAGGTTACAAGAGTATAGATTACACAATTTGAAAGATGCATACCCAAAAACTAATAGTTTTGTTGGAGGCTATTTTCTCTTTTCTGGAAAAAAGTCTAGATTTGGATGCCAAATATCTTCTTCAAATTTGTTAAAAAAAACGCTCTGCTTCCATTGGGTACAGTAAAGCCTTGTTGCATCATATTTAAGTTTCTATTTTCTCTCTAAAGTTCTCGATTTTCCTTTTATAGTGTTTTTTTGTTGATTACAGCACTTCCACTCGGGCAACTCTATTTAGCTAAACCAAAAAAAAAATACAAAAAAAACTCATCCTTTATCAATTAGCAATGGTGATCTAAATGGCTGATGAAAACCGAGTGAATATGAAATGATATTTAATCAAGAGATATCTGAAGAATATTACCTTGACAGACTCACCTGAGGGGCAAACCATGCTACTGTCCATTAGAGCAAAAAAGAGACACACTTGAGTCAGAGAGTAGCACATATCAAGCCTGATCTGAGTGATGACTGCTTTCTGAATCAGTCATTTGGGTTGAAAATCTGGCATTTGATTAAGTCTGACCTAGATACCTCAGACATGAAGTCACATCACTTTCATGCACTCTAGTAGAGAGAGAGAGACCTATTGAGTTTTCTGAATTTAAAGAGGTTCTGACAGAATAGGTTCAGGACTGTTTTTTTTTTACGTCTTTCAAAGTACCACTAAAATCTCTAGGTAAAGTTGGAACTATTACACAGTGTAAGCTGCCTGTACTAGTTTATTTAAATAGTGTGTTTAAATTAAGATAGATACTTGACAAAACAGCCTTTTTCTCTCAAGATCTATTTTTTACAAAGAATTTCCACAATGGAACTTTTTTAAACAAAGTTTTGTTTTTCTAATAATTTTTGGCATGTCCTAAACTCCATTTGAGAGCATGGCAACATGCTCCATTAATGACAACAGTATTTGAGTTGTTTTTGCATATAGTTTTATTCTCACCTTGTTGTCAATGAACAGCAGTTGTTTGCAATTTATTTATAGAAATAGTGGAAATAGTACTGCTGCTACAAGTTTTACAGAAAATATTATACAAATGCCATAGCAATGACCTAATAGTAGCATTATTTATATTATTCGTAGCCATGCAGGCACACTGTGTGCCCTGGTGAATGATTCACTCACATAAAGTTTGCACTTATTGAAACATCAACAGATTTTGCCCAGTCTTCTGAGTAATTCACTTAATAATATTTTGACCACTTAGAGACAATCATGGATGGATGGATGGATGGATGTATGGATGGATGGATGGACTATATTGCCAAAATATTTCTCTGTGTACTTTTACATGTACATGAACCTTGATGACATCCTTTTCTTAATCTTTAAGGTTCAATTTGTTGATGGCCCCATCGTTGCCAGCAATAGCAACTTTAATATTCGTAAAATCTTCCCCCAAGGTTTTTGGAGTAGGGGTGCATGACTGCGTTTTTTTTTGGCCAACAAAGATTATGATCTTTAAAAAGCCTGACCCTGCCCAAATTCCAAATTTTTGGCCGGGTACCATTTTTTTTTTATAAGAACAGTCAGGGGTCAGAAGGTCACAACACACTTCAATGTTCCTTTTTTAGTTGGTAACAATTGTGAACAGCAAAGTGCAGGGGGTAACTGGGGGGGGGGTCTGCAGTCAGCCCTTTTTTTAGGCCAGAGCTATAGGGGCAGGTTTAATGATTATTGAAAAAACGGGGGCCAATCAATCGGTGCACCCAGATTTAGGGTGTGTATATTTTAGTGAAAAAAAAACCAGAAAAATTGCGGCCTCCCACTTTAATTTTTACCCCAAAAAAGGGATGACAAAAAAAAAAGGGTTTTGACTTGGGGGGAACGGGTTTTTTGGGTTTAACTCGGGAAAGAAAAAAACCCCCCCCCCAAACCCCCAATTTTGAAACACAAAAATTTAAAACGCACTTCACCCCTTTTAAATAAAAACTTTATTTTTTTAAATTTCACTTGTTACCCCCGCTTTTTTCCATTAGGGGTCACGGGGGGGGGGGTTTGCCTACACCAGAAAAGTTTTAGGGGGCGAGAGGGCGGGTTTTCCCACCCGGGAAAAGGTTTTCCCCAACCCCGCCCCCCCGGGGGAAACACGGGACATCCCAGGAAAAAAACAACCAGGGGCCACACCCTCATTAACCCCCTAAGGGAAATTTTAGGGAGAAAAAATTTTAAAACCAAAAACAGTCATGTTTTTGGGGAACTGGGGGGAGGAAGTTTGGATTTGCCTGGTAAAAAAAACCCACGCATGGCAGGGGGGAAAAAAACATGAAAAAACTCCATGCGGGAAAGGGCCCCCGGGGGCCCGGGGAAACCCGAACCCAATTTATAAAATATATAAAATATAAATTTTAAATATATTTTAATATGTAAAAACTATATTGAAAAAATTTTAAAAAAAAAAAAAATTTGTTTGGCCATAAAATTTTTTTGCTTTTGTTCATTAAAAACTTTATTTACCAAACTTTTTTAAATTTTTAATTTTTAAAAACCCAAAGGTCAAAAAACAGATAGGGCCCCCTAAAAAAAAACCCCGATTTTTCCCCGGGACACCCCACAAAAATTCTTTTTTTTAAAACCCCCCACAAAAAAAAGGGGTTTAAAGGCGGGGCCTAAATTGGGGAAAACCCCCCCAAAGGGGAAAACACCGCAAAAACCTGAGGAAAGTTTTCTTTTTAGGCAAAAAACCTTTGATGATTGAGCCAAAATATTTTATTTAGATTGAATGACATTTTGATTATGAAGGTACAACCTGATATAAAAGGAGCATTGATTCCTGACACCAGTTGAACTTGACAGACTCTTTTGGACCAGCGACAATAAGACAGACAACAGATGTTGCCATAGAATTAGTGATATCCAATATATTTCAAAGCCGACCTAAGTTTTAGCAGTAGGTTTTCAAACCACACCTGCCATTTTATGTTTGTAAAATTGTCCACATCTGTGGTGTACTGCTGTCTAAAATGTCAATGTAACAAATTACAACAAACACTTTAGGAATACACCCTTTGACTTTCCAGACCTCTCAGTGATAACCTTGACATTAATTCCTATTCTCAGTTCTTAAGGTGCTTGCTGTAATCTGTTACAGAGGTAGCTGAGTTCCATCCTGGGCCATCTCTGAAGAAAGAGTCCAAGCCATAACCTTCTTTTGATGGGTTTCAATGATGTAGTGGTCCATTTTCCTGCTGTCCTCTTAATGTTTACCAAATATCTTCCATCCTTAACTGAGCGTACTCTTGCCAACTCTCCAGAGAAAAAAAGCACACAAATTACTCCCTGTGTATCTTGGTTAAATAAAAGGATTTTTAATTGTCTTGTCTTATACAATTATGTCAAAGCCTTAACCTTTAATTAAGAGTCTGCCAATAATTTTATTCTCTTTTTTGTTCGAGTACATGAAAGTAATTACTGTAACCTTGCAAAGTATGAGAAATGAGAAGTTAATCCTTTTAGATTTTACCCAATCCTTTTTTTTTGGACATTAGTTGGCCTTTTAATCCTCGAAAGATTATTTAGCTGTTTAATTATAGAGAATGGAGGCAACTACTTATTTGTGCCATATCAGCACATTGTTTTCCTAAAAAGCATTTCCAGAAAGCTTAGTGTGAGCTTGGAGGTGAGGTTTAACAGGTTCATTTAAGAGGTAAAAAAAAGACAATATCCTACTGAAAATTTTGAGATGAAAAAAAATTTGTGAAAACTAAAGTCCTGGTTGTGAGAATAGTGTAAACAATTTCCACTTATTTTTTTATGTTCATATGTGAAACACCAATACACAGTAGTGCATGACTATGAAATTGAAGGAAATGGAACTATGGTTTTCAAAAAATGTTTCAAAATTAAAATATAAAAGGAGTGGCCTGTATTTGTAAGAAGCCCCCTGAATCAATACAGTCTTCAGTGTAATTACAGCAAGCCGATCTTTACTTATTCTTTTTTTGCAAAAAAACTTAAGTTCTGTCAGTGTGGAACATCTGTTAATAGTAAATTTCAAGTCTTGCCACAGATTTTCACTGGGAATTAATTCTAAGCTTTGACCAGGCCATTCTAACACATTTATATACTTTGAAACAAACCAATCCATTTTAGTTTTTGCTGTATGTTAAACCTCTAATAGGATTTCTTCCAGGATTGTCCTGTATTTAGCTCCATGTGTCTTCTTATCAACTACGATTGGCTTCCCTGTTACTGCTAAGGAAATGCATTCCCTCACCATAATGCTGCCACCACCACTGTATGGCCTGTTCAGGGGTATGTACATTGTATTTTAGATGTGAGCATCAGTGCATTATGATTTCAGAAGTTCCACAGCAAAAAACTGGAACTTGTACAGCTAAAAATGTACTCTTATCAGAAAATCACACACACACCTGAAATCAATTTGAGCTTGTGTGTAAAATGTTCATATTATTTAGCCTAGTGTGCGGTTATCTATAGCTCTGACAGCTCTCTGCTCTAGAGTGCTGGTAAAAATATTAACAACTACTAGTCTAGCAAGTGATGTGGATCAACATTAGCCTGACTATAAATTTTAATTTAAAGTTAAACTCCTCATAGCAATCAGTCTACTGTGTACAGTGCACCTACTGTAATTGGTTGAGTCCATTGCCATGACAACGCCCCTGAACCTTATGTCCCCTTCCCCCTCCCACTCATAGCTGGATTTTGATACCACCATCCTTCAAAGATTGTTTCAAAAGTCACATGCAAAGGAAGAGATTTGAGCATGGGCAGCAGCAGATTTAAAAAGTTGTGTTCATTGGCCTGTAGTCATAATGGGAAAATTGACAAAAAATTTATAAAGTATATCTACATGAAGAATTATTAGTTAATAGCTGTTACATTGTGTAAATGTAATTTAACACATTTGTATTTTTTAAAAAATTATTTTTAATACAAATACATTTTTAGCTGTAGTTCAGATTTTTTGCTGTGCAACTTCTCAAATCAAAATGCGCAGATGTTCACATATAATCTGAAACATTTGTACCTTTGTAGTTTTCTACCACATATAGTGTTCTGCAAGTAGACCAAAAAGTTAGATTTAGTCTCATTTGACCAAAGCTACTTCTTCCCCATGTTTGCTCTTTCCCGTGTGTTGTGAGTGTGGTAAAGAAGACTATTTGTGGCCTTTGTCACCAATCACTGTCTTCTTGCTACTCTTCCACAAAGACAATATTTATGGAATTCATGATTGAAATGTATTAACAGATTCTCCCACCCGAGTTGTGGATCTCTGTATTTCCTCCAGAGTGACTTTGAGCTTCATTTTGTGTTGACTATATTTACTGAAGGAGTTTGGCTGCACTTGATTTTTTAAGTGGAATCAGAGTAAAATGGGACTTAATAAACTTCCACACCAAACTGTTCTGGTATTACAATTATGCACTACTTTATGTTGGTCTAAATTTTAATAAACATTAAAGTTAAAGTTTGTCAATGTGACATAGCAAAATGTAACACAGATCAGGTTGTGTTAAGACTAATTTTGATGCACTTCATGTTGCTACTTTATAACATTAGGAAGGTATAGTATTCAAAGCTGGAATCTTTGCAAAAACTGCTTTAAAAAAAAGACAAAAAGAATCAAATGCAGTCTCCAACAGAAGTGAAACCAATATTTTTCAAAGGAAAGCGATGTTTTTGGGCACATGGATTGCATCCTGGATTGAAATGCAGTGTCCTCTTTCAAAAACATTTATCAGACAAGGCCAGGTGGGTTCTGAATCCAGAATGTGGGCCATTGTTGTAGGCCATAGAAAACCTTGAATGTCTAGGGGATCTCACCCCCCACTGCAGGAGCTCTGTGTGGCTGTGATGTGAAGGTTTCAGCCCAAACCCAAAATGCACATTGTGCAGGTTTAAAATGACACCATAATCCATTCCCATGTGTGCCAACACCCTCCTCGAACCTCCATTCATCCTTCACTCTGTTTACGTCTCTCTGGTGTGCCTGTAATACAGTGAAAAGGCATGCTACTTCCCACATGTTAAAAACATGGTGCAGTTCTGACACGGTTTCCCTCTGTGGTCAAAACATGTCCTTCTCAATGTACATCCTGCATGTTACCCCATCAAGGCAACTCTAGATGTTGTTCTTTTTTCTCATTCGGTTTGAATATAATTTCATCTGGGATGTTTGTATAAACAGAACACAATCTGGGAGGATCAGAGTGGTCTATAAACTTGCCTTCTTGGCCTAAATAAATAGTTATTGCTACTCAGATTCATAGTGTTGTGAAAAAGCATTTGCCCCCATACAGTTTTCTTCTGTCTCTTCTTTTTCACACTTGCTTTTCAAACATATTTTACACATCAGTTACCTAAGTAAATACAAAATGCAGTTGAAATTGTAAATGATGAAATGTATTAAGAGAAAAAAGCTATCCAAACAAACCTTGTATGAAAATTCAAAATTGAAAATTACCATTTAAACCCAATAACTGGTCATGCCAACCTTGGAGGCAGCAAATGCCATCAACATTCACACTAGAAGAATTATGTCCCACTCTTCTTTGCAGAGTTGTTTTAATTCTTCCACACTGGATTGTTTCCCAACATGAACAACATGCTTAAGGCCATGCCACTGCAGTTCAGTTTGATTTATGATCAGACTTTGTCTGGCACAGTACAAAACCTTCATTTTGTTGTTTTTGTTTTTTTGTGAACCATTTAGTGAACCACTTGCTAATGTGGTTCATGTCACAGTCCTGCATAATCAAAAGTGTGCTTGGAGTTTAGTTTGCAAACTAATGACTGGACATTCTTCAGGTATTTCTTCTACAGGGCAAAATTTATGGTTTTATCAATAACCGAAATTGTCAGGGTCCTGAAGCAGCAAAGCAGACCCAAACTATCACACTTCCACCACGATGTTTGACTGTCAGTATTATGTTTTTTCACGTTATTATTTTGCTAGATGTAACAGGACACATTTTCCCACAAAATCCACTTTTGCCCTATTAGTCTACAGAATATTTTCCCATAAGTCTTGGGGATCATCAAGGTTGTGAGATGGGTCATTGTGTTCTTTTTTGGGTATAAGTTTTCACTTTGGAAACATTCTCCCATGGATGTCATTTTTGTGTTTGTCTCTTTGATATTGTTGAAGTATGAGCACTAAGCTAATGGAAGATGATCTCTTTCAGATTTATATGCTTGGCCATCAGCTGAAATGTCTAGTCAAGGAATGGTAAGTTGAAGTTCATTCACCATTATTATGCCCTAGATCTACCTTGGATCTGTGAAGCGTAATATGGGAATGTGAAACAAGTGTGATGTAGTATAAAGCAAAAACATCAACTGTTTAGACCACGGATGTGGACTCCACAGGGACAGATATTGTCATCATCCTCCAGTGTATTCACAGAGCTCAGCCATAGGAAAACTCCCCCACAAAAGGCAGCAGGCTGCAAGCTATTCACCTTTAATTTTGCAGACCCAGCTATATGATCTGAATGCTGCAATGGCGCATGATCTCAGGAGACCTGCTTGTACCATGTGATGGGTAAAGTGTCAATTGAAGAACTATGGTGGGAGATTTTTTAGCCTCCTTTATGTCATGGAGGTTTAGTTTTCTGATATTTTGATTCTACAGGTCTAACAATACTTGGGTGTGTCCAGTGAAATTGAACCAAAAACATTGTAATGTAATAATGATTTAACAAGAGGAGCAATTATGTTTTCGCATAGGGTCAGTTTGGTTTAGATAGGTTTTTTCTTCCTTTAGATTGTTTTATTTTTTTATAGTGAAACTTTGTTGTTGTGACACATTTAAATGTGCCAAAAAAGGCAAAAGCAGAAGAAATCTGTAGAGGGGTAAATACACACCACTGTTCCAACGATTCAACCAACAGTTGACTGTTTCCTAATAAAGGAAAGTATTGTTTATGTTGTGTATATAAGTCTTTTCCACCCATTCCCCCTGCTCCCTTTCTGTTTAGCTGCCTGGCTTTCTCTGTGATGAATCTCAATTATGCCAAGGTCACCTTTCATTCCAGTGATCTCTCTCTCATTTTATTGAAACTGGCAGCACTTCCACACTATCATGGCCGTGCTTATTGACAGCCACTTCTAAACAAAAAACTAAGCAGAAAAAAAGAGAATTGAGTTAATGTTAAAGAACGAGGAAAGATGGTGTAAAGTTTCATTCTTTCCATTTTTGCCACTAAGAATTGGCATTTCTGTGTCACGCCTTGCCAAATGGTTTGTAACCATTCTGTTTTTCTCCTACCAAAAACGTAGAGTGTTGTTTTTCAGGGAGTACTTTATTCATATGATGGTTGTACCACTGTAATTGCTAAATAGTTTTTCTGAGCACACACTGTGAAGAGACCTTTTCAAACCAATCTGTCATAATACTCAGCATGGTCTCAAAAATTAAAATACCCTCATAACATATCTTGGATTCAAAAATGGAAAATCTAAATGCTAACCGTTCCATTTGCTTATTTTTGAAATTGTTATCTCCCTTCATAAATCATGAAGATCTCCTGTTTTCTGCGGAAACTCAGAATCCTGAAATGTGGCACCCATGAGGTCAAATTTCCTGCCTTGAATTGGGGGAAATTAATGACATGGAGAGTCATGGGCTAATTTGTTTGTGCATAAACAAGATTTGGAGGGTGCATGTGGGTAGATGGCACCGAGATGACATCCACTATTCACATTTGATGAGGATTCCAGCACATGTAATTGTTGTGTCAGTGCAGCATCTGTTGCTAAGGGGGAAACCGGGGTGGGTGGGGTGAGAGCTTGCAGGGAGATAGTTAGCCTCACAATTGACATTGACGTGTTAGTAAGTGTGAGTGCAGAGCATGTTAGCTGAACCAATACTGCTTTGATGGCTCTCTGATATAACTCGTTAAACAAGCATTGGAGCATTTAACTCTGTGATCTTATTTTTTCATTCTCTGCAGCCCACACATCCTTGCAAAGCTATCTATCTTCAAACAACAAAAACATTAGATCATATTTTATTGATGTCCTGAGTAATCTTGGTGTAGTGTCTGCAGTTTACATAACTGATGGGCTGACATGTTATAATTCCTTATGTATGTCATCACAAGTTCAGCCAAAACTTGGAAAAAAAAGAGGAGGTGAACAAAAAAGTAACCAGATGTCAAACAGATTTATGGTTAATTTGACTATACTACATAGACTAAATCTAAAACATTGACTAAAGACCTTCTAAAATTAGTTATAGTTCAAATTAGTTGACCACTCAGATAGCCATACTCATTACCAGGCTACCTGCTCTGGTAGTCATCCTGCCTTGTGCCACTCAACAGCCATGCTGTTCATTCCTCATTAACAGCTGTTTTAAAACAGCGTTGCCTTGAGAAGAGTGGAAGATAGTGTGAGAGCTTCATAAGATTGACTTCACTATGATGAAAGTATTGTGGTGTCTTATTATCTACAAGATTTCACTACACCCATCAGTGACAGAGCTACAGGAATGACAATTACGGTAATATCCTTACTTTGACTACTGTCAAAATCAAAGACATTCCAAAATGACTTTGCCCTAAGATATTATTTTCTAGACTGTGTTTTCAAACCTGTATGGTTACGATTTGGAATTAGTTTTTTGTTTGGACAAATGAGTATCTAGAGCTCTTAAAATGATTAAACTTTTTGAGGTCTCAGAGGTCTATTTCAGCCTCGACATTTTTTTTATGTCTTTCTTTGGAATCATGCCTATTTAAAAAACATTTTAATCTATTGAACCTCCTCCCAAACAAACAGCATGTTTTATGTACATATAGCCAAATAATAATTGGTACAGTAAAGAGGCTGAAATGTCATTTATTTTCACAAAGACTATTATAGGGTTAATCTTAGAGGGAAAATTCTCTACTAAAAAAAAGAAAATGATAGGAGTCAAACTCAAATATTCTATCGATTCTCTAAAAATAAATATACTCAGACCTAAAATTTATGTATGAGTGACGGCTGCTAGTCTTTCTGTATGTTCTGTTTCCTCGTTAAAAACTCAGATGCTGTGCTGGCATGCCAAATAATTTTTATTGGGTTTAATATTTAAATAGATTTATGCACAGAGACATTTTTGTCATCTCTACAGGGAGATGGAGTCAAATACAGGAGAATCCTAACCAAAGTACATTGAGAGTTTTGGAAGAATGCCATACACCTTGGTGGTAAACACACATTAAACTGCAAAAAACATGAAATTCTAGCTTGTTGGCAAACTCTTTGATCACTTCTCATTTGCTTCTGCATCTCTTCTCTTAGGGGCTTTCGGGGGAAATGCAACATTTAATCTGTAGTTCGGTGCAGAAGTTTATCCAAGGTACTCAACATAGTTTCGGGGCTCACACTAAGTGGGCGAGGTGAAAAAAAAGCATACATTTATACGGTTGAGTGGTGTAATCTTCATGAAACACCAGTAAATAGGGAGAGGAAGCCTAGTGGAGCCATAGATTAATGCTGCTATCAAATGGCCTGGGACAAAGAAGGGGATGGCTAATGAGCTGGAAAAGGCAGGGCTGTTCGCTGCTTAAATGATACCGTAGCACCATCTCCCAGCTGGCCGCCACACTGACATGTTCACACATTTGCCTGTCGCTAACGGCAATGTAGGACAAATATTGGAAAATGTCATTTAAGCCAAAGCCATGGGGACATGTCTGATATTTTAGGGATGACTTCATCAAACGCAGATTTTTTTGCAACTCTAATTTGACTCTCTCCCACATGTGTGATATTCCTTCCTGCCTGATTTCTAAGAGGTCATTTCTAAGCAACTTGGATTTCCTTCCTAAAACTTGCTTTTAGGTTTTGTCTGTTCTCCCTTTCTCTTTCTTTGCCTTTATCTGTTGCTCTATCCTTTTCTTTAAGTCCAACTTACTCAGCCTCTGTCTACATCCCTGTCCCATAGTATCATCTCCAGCATGCTTAAAACTTCCCATGACTGTCACCTAGGTGACAGCAAGAGCAAGATGAACTCTTGGGATTAGATAAATTTCTTGGTGTGGCCCAATGAAAGCTGTGTTAATTTTTTATGTTCTCCTGCCTCTCATACACTATCCCAGGCATTGTTTCATGTTTTATTTAGGTTGGTCTTGGAGCTGGGTTAAAGTTTCCGCTGACAGATTTCTTGAAAATGTCTGGTGGCATTGAGGAAACAGCACTGTTAGAGAGATGGTGGTCTTTTATCAGGGGGTCCTCAACAGGCGAACGAAGAAAATTTTGCCTTGATGTCACGTGGATAACCTGCATCACAACGGAGCTTGAAAGACAATTAAATGAATTGTTAAAAAGCGTGCCACAATTTTCCTTTAAGGTATGCTGGGGAAATATCTCTATTTCTACTCTGAATGTGAGACGTGCTCTAACTGCTGGAGGCGTCTACATATTTATCTTACTTGAGCCAAGTGACAGTTGTCTCCACAGCCATTTCATTTCACAGGCGGCCACGAAAAAGAGGAAGAAAACTGAATTAATCAAATGTGGAGGGGGCGAGGGAAGGAATGTGGCTAGTAGGCAGGGCGAAGAGGGGGTGATGGGGGATGGGTTGGCCAGTATATCCCCCAGTGATGCTATGAATCAGAAGGGATGGGGTAAATAAATAAATGTGTTATGTATGACCAAGCATACAAGACAAGGCTCTGGGGCTACTTGCTGGAAAAACTGTGATGCACTCAGACAAGTGAATAAATCAGCACACAATTAGAGCTTGTGATTTCATTTATGGTACCTACGAGCGCTCCAGCGGCAGATTCTGGCAGATGTCATTTCTACCCAATTGATTTTGCTGCTGTCCCGAGGCTGGAGCAGTCATGGCCCCTCTATCCGAATTACAAATGGATGGCAAGCGCAAGCCAAATGGCTGTCCAGGCAATTTCTGCATGATAGGAGTAGAATAATGTGAGACACTGCGCCGGCACAGAAGAAACAAAGACACACACACACACACACACACACACACACATCACTAGGGGCCACTGCAGTAAACACGCTGTAAACACTTGCAGGTTTGTGGAATTTATTTGCAACACATGTGCCTCAGAAATATGCGCTTTCGGTCCAACATTAGTGTGGTTTTCATTTTTACCTTGTTTACATCCCTTTGGATTTTTCCCATTCTCTATACCACTAGAAACTGTAATATACCCCGTGAAGGTGTTCACAGAAATCAAAATAGGTCTGAAATTGTAAAAGCAGGCCACTGTGACTGCTTTAAAAAATACATGTCTGATGCTTTACTTTTAATAAAATTTCTATTCTACTGAACCACATTTGTCCACATACGAATACCTGTGCGGTATTATGACCAGATCCGGTCATTAAAGAGAATTCTCAGAACTGTTTTGTGACTGAAACGTTGAATATTTTTCTCTAAAGTCTTTTACTTCGCAACAAAGCTTTTAGCTTTTCACTGATACAGCTATAGTTCTCAAAAACCGTCTTACATGTTACACCAGTGGTACATATTCCTCCTCTCAATTTTTTGTGAAAAATCTCAAATACTCACCAGCTATCCTCTGTATTACATGTGTGAAAATTCCAACATGTACAGAACACATGCTCTGGCATGAAATATGTGGCCATCAGATCTGCCATCTTGTAGACAGTTCCCTGGTTTTAGTCTCAACAGCCTTATTATCACAAGAGCACTGACCTCTTGGTCAGCAATTTGTGAATATACTTTGTTGTCTACCTTTATACATAGACATCCACACCTGTCTCACAAAGATGCTTACACTGAGATGATCATGGATCATTTTACATGTTGTAAACAAAATGGAATTTTTACGAAAATTCAATCTGGAAGGCTCACCTCCACCACCGGCTCCGTACTATGACACCATCATGCGTCTCCGCTCCAACCAATCAGCGTCAAGTCTGCATTCCTCCTCAGCCAATCACCCGTCAAGGCTTCGCTTTTAAGGACCTCCAACCATGGATCTCCCTGCTCTCCCGCCGAGCTTCAATTCTCCTTCTAAGCATCAATGAGATAGTCCTGTCTGTAACCCGGCTCCCGCCGCCACATCACCCGGCTGTTACCGGCAGCAGCTTCTCTTCCGAGCGATCATCTGGCACGTCCACGTCTTCTTCTACTCCGGCTGTCCCTCAATCCTCCCTGCTTCATTGATTCCGTTCATCGATTCTCTCCAGCGCTAATTAACATCCATTACTCAGCTTCTCCGGGAGTTCACCTCCAACTCTGCCACGTCAGCACTTCCTCTTCTCCACTCTGCTGATGCTCAACCCGCTCCTTGGCCCCTCCCACTGACATTCACCGTGGCAACGCCCGTCCTGGCTCGTCTCTAAAGGTGAGATGTATCACTTTATTCTCTCTTCTCTGTTTCCTCATTCATATGCCCTTCAAGTATACTGTGTTTCCCACTCCTCTTTTACATTCAGGTAGATCATATACTTCAACGCATTCTAACATCTTACTCAGGTGCTGCTCCACAATCCTGCAGGGCCAGCTCATTAATCTGGTTTCTCTTGTTGTTACCATCTCCTGAGGTTGACCACTGTGTCGCTTCCTCTGATGTACTGTACTGCTATGTTTGAATCATCTCATCCCCGCCTTACTAACAATCTCCCTTTTGGCGAGCTTGTGCCACCTTTAAGCATTTCAGAGACGTCTTCTGCTCTTAAACCCCATAGAATAAGCTCGATCCCATCCGTCCCTCATCATCGACCTACATCTCAAACATGGCTTCCTGATTTTTCTATCAATATCACAAATCCTTCTCTGCCAAACTGCATCCACCCTCACCAATCAGGAATCTGCCTAGGCTGGTTTATTCTCGCCACTGAAATTTTATCACCTCTGATTCCTGCGGCTCAGTTAACCATCAGAGCGCTCTTTGTTCTTCTCTTCCTTTCTTCCAGCACTCCTGCCCAGCCAACTCAAGCTGCTGGCTTCCGGCTCCAATCCTACGAACTGGAATGGTATCTCCTGCTTTCATGGCGACATCGTTCTCCCGGCTGACTCGTTTGTTTTTTTTTTTACGGCCTATAGTCCCGGTCCAAAAGATGGGCTCTCGAACGGGTGGTTCACAATCCTTTGTTGACAAAGCCTTGCATGCGAACACATCATTAGAGCTAAGAATATACGTACCGTAATACCTTAGTAACCCTAACAATATGCTGCTTTTAACCTTTTATAAATGAATTATTTACCCTAAATTATTACAACCCCCTTTTATCGTTGACAATTTTTCCCTTGAATGCTTTTGCCCTGTTTTTCCGCGTATATTTATTAAACTTGTAAATATCGCCTTCTTTATTTTCCCTGTACCATTAAACAAAATAATGCAACACATATTTCAGTTGTCAGTGACTTTACTATAATATTGAAACTAGTTAAAATATAACAACAACCTGTTTGCTGTTAGGATTAAGATCTGTCAAAGATCTCTCAGTTCTTGGGTAAGAACTTCTTTTATTATCTGGTGATGGATGGCCCTTCAATAAATCGTATTTATCATCTTAGACAGTTCGTCTTATCTTAATTCATGTCTCTTATCCCTGTTTCTCCAAGGTCCTTTGTCAGCATCCGTCATCCTCATTCATTCATTCTCTCACCGCCTCGTCATCTCCATTCTCCCCTTCATCAGGTTCAGCTGCGTCATCGTCCTTCTGTCTAAATCATGCTCATACCTACGCAGGCTCACTCACCACACGCATGCCTACGCAGGCTCACTCACCACACGCATGCCTATGCGGCCCATTCTCCATTCACCTGCATCCATTCATCATTTTCATGCCTTCTCGGCTCATTACATATCATATCATATCATATCATTACTCATATCATTTCCCACGCAGCCTATTCTCCATTCTTATGCCTATGCAGGCTCACTCACCCGCATCCATTCATCACTTTCATGCCTTCGCAGCACTCTACATACATTATCGCCTACGTGGCTCATTCTCCATTCTCATGCCTACGCAGGCTCACTCACCTGCATCCATTCATCATTTTCATGCCTTCGTGGCTCAGTACATTCGTCATTGCTGCATGATCTATTATTTCACGCCTACACAGACTGTTACCATTCTCTGGCAATGTAGATTCATCTATCATTCTCTTGCCTTCGCAGGCTCACTCACCAGCATCCATTCAGCACTCTCCTGCCTTCGCGGCACAATTCATTCATCATCCTCAACACCTTCATGGCTCGACCTATCATTCTCATGCCTCTGCTGTCTCATTTTACTCAGTACCTTTGCGGCTCAACTTCATCCCCTGTCCACCTTTGTAACTCTGTCCTTCATCTATTCAACTCGATTCATCTTATCCATCCCCACTTGTCAGACCAGGACTACCAGAACTGCCACATCATTTATTTCAGCCTCGGC
The DNA here is from genome assembly GCA_036173005.1 of Crenichthys baileyi. Classification (NCBI taxonomy): domain Eukaryota; kingdom Metazoa; phylum Chordata; class Actinopteri; order Cyprinodontiformes; family Goodeidae; genus Crenichthys; species Crenichthys baileyi. The sequence goes on along the minus strand of JAHHUM010000707.1, from coordinate 4,245 downwards.
CCTTTTTTGGGGGAAGACATCTCTTATCCTAATCCTAAATCATTCATTCAAGCTCATGTCATTCATAGCATTCATGTCTTCCTCCGGGGTCCGAGCGCCAAAGAAATAAACATCTGCTATTTACCTTCTCTAATCGGCATCTTTGTGTTTTTATTATGAGTCTTTACAGGATTGAAATGGCGTTTTGACGAAAATTCAATCTGGAAGACTCACCTCCACCACCGGCTCCGTACTATAACTCCATCATGCGTCTCCGCTCCAACCAATCAGCGTCAAGTCTGCATTCTCCTCAGCCAATCACCCTTCAAGGCTTGGCTTTTAAATAACCTCCAAACATTTTGTTATTTTTGTGCAATAGTGTTGTGATAACCGCTCGCTAAAAAAGCTGAATTTACATCTTTAATAACTTGCATGTTAGGTGTCATATCTGTTTAAATAGACAAGGTATTGAACAAATGTTAAAAACTTTTCCATATATACAAAAAGCGAAAGGAGAGCAGTTTGAAGAGGTTTAGACTCCATTTTACTTGTTTGTTACAGATGCAAATTTTGTAGGTGAAGAAAAGTAAGTATGAAATCAATACAGCCCTAAAGGATAAGATTTCCAGGTTTTTGTTTCTTTTCTGAGAGCTTTTGGTCTGGATGTTGGTGTGATTGTTTTGTTACTTGATGTTTGACCTGATCTTTCTAGATCATGTCTGTTCTGTAAAGAAATGGAACCTACACAATTTTGGACTATTGAAGCGTAAATTGTTGTTAAAATCTTTATTGTGCTCAGAGCACAGCAATGTATGTGTGGTTCATATGTAAATTCACAATAAAAATCATGTTTTTAAAACTAGACAAGGTAAAACAAACAAAAGACTTATGGTGTTACCACTGGTTAGTAAATTCTAATTTTCGAATGGTGTCCATTAAGCTCCAAAAAAAGTGGTTAGAGGGTCCTACCCTTTTAAGTATGCCGTGAAACAGTAAAGATTTTGTAAATGATTAGTTGTCTATATATATTTCTAAGATAGCATCGCAGATGGTGCCTTGGAACTTCACTCGCTGGTATTTTGTGTATTTTTGTGTTTTTCTGTTTTATCCTGCCGCTGTACTGTAGCCACTTTTACAAGAGAGCAACTCCTAATCATCAGGGAGTCCTCGCTGGGAAGTTTTTCCTTGGTCATTATTGAGTTTTTCTGAGATCAAGGGTTGGGAGCGTGGCATCCTGTCATTTAATAAATCACTTTCGTCACCTGTCCATGATTGTTGCCTACACAAGGATCTCACAAAGAAACGGCATGATAGGCATATGCTGAGTCAATTGTAGTTTTTTTTTTACTTTCCAAATTGTCCTACATGTAAAAACGGTCTCAAATCCAGCTTGACATGCTGTAGTGATAGACAACAAACAAAATTGTGAAGACAAACCTTTTAATCCATCCACCTACCTGAAGGATTTGATGGCACATGGGATTTTAGCAAGTTCCCCATATCTGGCCACTTCTCAAATAGTAAAATATGCTATAATACCAACCAGGGAAACCTTTTTTATAGCACAGATACCAGGTAAGCATGAAGTCCTATACATACTCCACAAGAACAGAGAAAAATGTTTCTCTCACCCAAAGGCTGTGAAAACAAAATGACATTCTGTTCTTTTCTGAGCATTTTCTGAGCAGAAACTTTTTTGTGTGGTGCCTGAAACAAATTAAGTGGCTTTGCTGTAGTGGGAGGGACTTATAAAGACTCATCAGAAATTCTGCACTTGAGTCCTGTGTGAAGTATGAAATGTCCTGCCAAGAACTTTTTTCTTGCAGCCCTACCAGAGATACCAATTTTTTCTCTTCTCACTGAGTATGTATTGGTCTTAATATAAAGAAACAGCAGTCTGGAAATTCTGGGACTGTTCTATTATTTTACCTATTGTTATTACTACAACATATGGTTCTCTCCGCTTAGTTTACAGATATAAATGGTTGTTCTCTTGATAATATTTATAACACATCAGAAGAGTGCATATGCTGACACTCCTGAATACACTATTGTCATATGGCACAAAGAGGAGAAACCTAAACCACAGAGTTGCCATTGACAAAACTATTCTGGAACAACTGATGGCAAATGGAAGCTCACATTTTACACCTTTTATGAAAAAAAAAAACATCCAATGGAAGATTTTTTGATTAGGAGACATATATGTTTTGTGCAACATCCAGATGTTTTTTTCTTGATGTTCAGCAGTCAGGCTTTGGTAAGCTCTACATTGACTTTCAGCATGACTGCTTTAAAGTAATACAGCTAGTTTTTTTTCTATCCCTCTATGGAGCCCTTTTATGCTCAATGCCAATGAAGATTGATACTTATGAGAAAATAGCTAAGTGGAATTGTGAGCAACAGGCCTCTGAAAACAATATTCCTCATGTACTGGCAAGAAATATCTTCTTTGCAAATCTGGTGTGCCACTGAGTATGGATCTGCTATTAATATAGAAAAAGGAGAAGAGAAATAAATAGAAAGAATGTGGGAGAATAGGTCTGAAGGGGGTATTAAATACATTGCGCTGGGTTTAATAATGTACACAGGTACATTTGTAAAAGAGTTTCCTGGTTAAATAAAAGTATAATAATTATTTCTTTATGTAGAAAGAACCTCAATATTGTAAACATTCAGTATTATGTTGGATTTCTTGGTATCACAATGCCTTCCAAAAGTATTCATACTGCTGAATTAGTTTTTGTTAAGTCATAATACAGCCATAAATGTTACTGTATTGTTGGGTATTTTATCCGATATCAACCCAAAGTAGTGCAGAAATCTGGAAGGAATATTTTTTTTGTAGCTATTAATTGTTCAGAAATATAAATATGAAAAGTATGGCTTACATTTGTTTCCTTGCATTTGTTTTTTATAATTATCCAGATCTAAATAATACTAAAATCCAATTCCAGACTTTTCCAAACTGCATATTAACTCTGTGGGAGTAATCGTAAAGTTTTTATTGGATCACATTTGATGAAGTTTAGCTTTATGATTAATGCATGACTTCATTGAGGGTTTTTCATTGCTTTTGCCCTGAGCAACCTTAGATTTTTTTTCTCCCCCTAATTGTTTTGTTTTGTAAGTATTCTTTTAACACCAATATTAGGAGTCCTTTGAACTATTTAATTTATGAACTGCACAACTGGAAAAATCTCATTTATTGTTAGAAGGAGCTTTAAAACATCCAAATAAATGTTTAAGTTGGTTGATTGTTTATAAAATAATGCTTGTAAACACCAATATGAAAATGAAAAGTTAAAACTAACAATGCAGAGCAAAATAGGTAGAATGTAAAACAAGATAATTAATCACTGTAGGATAAGAAATCTGCACAGAGTTCCTAGTTTACTTTCTCTCCATATGTCTTTACATAAACCTTAATTTAGAATGATGTATATTTAGTTTGGACCACAATTGGCCTTTATAATTTCCTCTCATCAAGGGTATGAATTTCATGTTAATTTTGGTCTTGTAGTGATTTATTCAAACCATACTTATCTAAGGATGGAATTACTTTATAACCTACAATTGCAATTATTTTTTTAAAAAGAGCTTTGGGTGAACAGGTTTGAATTTCTTTTGGATTTTTCAAAGCACCCAGGGCACAAAAATATTCATTTACGATCAACCATATGTAGTTTATATAACTTTACTAATTCAATAAATTTTCCTTACCAAGTTGCACTTCGACCACACACTGGTAGCCATCAACATCTCCTGGCTTACTTCTGTCTAAAGACATGGCTACTTTTTTTTTTGGCAAATAGTAAACTTTAATTTGGTTCCCTAGCATTGATTCAGCTTTTGGGCATAGTCCAAATATTTTAATAGGGTAGAACACAAACATGTCCAAGCTTCAATAGTACAGCTGTTGATTAGAGGTAAAGTAAAAAACATATGGAGGTAGCATTGGAAGCATATGAGCTCCAGAGCAAACTTTTTCCACGAGACTTATTTGCTATAATTAAACAGAGAACACAAATGTATAATAAGAAAATAAATGCTAGCATTCACCTGGTGGTATAAACATGCACGTCTTTAAACCAGTACTTGAAGCACCTTTTGAATTAGTTAAAGCATTTAATCTTGAGTTAATGAATCTGATGAAGAGTGTAAAGATTTACACTGAATACCCGGAAATTCAGGCACAACAAAAGAGCAAGCATTGTAAGACAAAAGGTTTACTGATCTGAAATCAGGTTTTAAAATTTAAAAGGA
>JAHHUM010000706.1:16156-231064 GCA_036173005.1 Crenichthys baileyi | reverse complement strand
TTTAAAAAGGAAATAAAACCTACGATTGGGCCAGTCTGTCTAGCTTATCTCAAAGAAACAGCAGGAAATAAGAAATAAATAGAATTCAGTGTGGTTATTTTTGTGCTTTATAGGCAGGAACTGGCTTCAGTAATAACATCCAGCGTTCTAGATCCATAAGACAAGGTGGCCTGAAGTGTAGCTGTATCCGTCTCCCATGTAATTTTAATCACTCTCTTTATATTAACACATTGTTTGGATTTCCTGGTTAAAATAACCTTTCTTTAGTTGTGTTCAGTTTTTCATCCTTTAACACCATGGATTTCTATGCAGTTGGACATTCTTTATATTTATTGTTTCTCTCTTTAAGTTTGTAGCCTAATTCTTTTGTAAAAAGTATCAATATAAGCAAATATTGTATGCTTTGTGGAAAAATGCAAAAATGTTTTTTTTTCCTTGAATAGATTAACAGGAGGTTGTGTGTGTGTGTGTTCAGGAACTGATCCTCCCTCTGCTGCTCCTGGGTCTCCTTATTCTCATCAGCACACTGAACCCTCATGTTTATTATGGAGGCATCCACACAGTGGGTCTGGAGAATGACAACTTCTTCCAGAACATCAAAGGCCTGGGCTACACACCCATCACTAACATCACCAGTCACATCATGGAGGATGTGGCCCATTTAATAAGTAAGTCATAGTTTAATGTACAATTTTCATGTGTTCATCTGCATTCAACGGAGGCCAGAAGATAAAGTGGTGGCATCAGTCCATTATAGTTTTTACTTTTTGGATTCGCAGATGTGCAGGATCGTCTGGAGATGTTTACCAGCGAGGAGGATCTGGAGAACGCCAGCCTGTACGAACCGTCCAGCTACATTGGAGTGGTGTTCTTAGACAGCGCCGCCACATCTTACAGACTGCGCTTTCCACACAACAAGCTGCCCCTGCCCAGTGACTACACAGAGTCCATTGGTAAAACACTGATCAGCCATTATTTTATCTCATCCTAGGGTGGGCATACAATGTATAAATACTTTTATTTCAGACCACTCAGAAAAAAGGAAAATATGTGCTATTACACGTGTATAAAAAGCTCTGTTTAAGTGTCATCCTTGTTTAGAAGAGACTATTTTTTTGTCTGAAGTCTGTTCTTTGTTTCTTTCCTTCTAGCCAGCTGTTACAGCAGCTTGTTGAAATGCCGAGCTGCAAATTATTGGCTCTCTGGTTTCACCCGCCTCCAGTCCCTGATTGATGCAGCTATAATTCAGGTGAGACATCATCGTCTTCCAGTGATAATCTGAATTTACTACAATCTAGGATCGCATTAAACTGCATGCATTCTTTTTACCATCGCTTTTATCTGTGTGCCACATTGCCTAAGGAAGCATATTTTTCTCTTTGTTTAAAAAAAAAAAACCGACAGGTAATTTTTATACTAGAGCATGTCTATAAAATGTATATAAAGCTATATTTCATGTACACATTTTAAGTAACCCTAAAAAACATTTTCTAGCCCAGTTTCACTTCACACTCCTTGTGGTCCGTGTTTTGTTTGTAGATGCAGACCAAACGGATGGTGTGGAAAGAGATGGATTTGAAAGTGGTAATGATGGGCCAGCCAGGCTCCGTGGAGGTCCACAAGTTTCCCCATGCCCTTATCTCCATCTACCTGGTACTGGCCTTCACACCCTTCGTCACGTTCCTCATAGTCAACGTGGCAGCTGAGAAGGAACATCGCCTGAAAGACATCATGACCATGATGGGGCTGTATGACACAGCCTTCTGGTGATGCACCCGTTTGTATGTTCTTGATGTAGAATAATCTGTTTTAAAACAAGTATGCAAGTCTAAGTTCTTGTGCTCGCCAACAGGTTATCATGGGGCCTTCTGTATGCTGCTCTGGTGACTGCCATGTCCATCCTGATGGCCGTCATCGCCACATACACCGCACTCTTCCCTAACAGTGACTTCTTTGTCATCTTTTTCCTCATCTTCCTCTATGGAATATCATCTGTGAGTCATCTGCATAGAGTGTTATTTCAACATAGAACCAATATATCGGAATCAGAAGTGAAATTAAGAGAAAATTACTGTATTTTGTTGTGCTTTTCAAAGCTGTCATATTGCAGCAGGGGTGTCAAACTCCAGTCCTCAAGGGCTGGTGTCCTGCAACTTTTAGATGCGTCCCTGGTCCATCACACTCCGATGGATTGGAGCTTGACACCCATGTATTACAATCCCATCCATTGTAAGATGTAGAACTTAATTTTCTCTTTCTCAGATCTTTTTTTCCTTCATGTTGACGCCATTATTTAAAAAGCCAAAGTTTGCCAGCACTGTGGGCTCCATGCTGACGGTGGTGTTCGGCTGCATGTCGTTGTTCACTGTCCTGATGCGAGACTTCCCACAGCCACTGGTTTGGCTTCTCTGCCTGCTCTCTCCCAGTGCATTCTCAATCGGGATTGCACAGGTTAGCCATACACTTCATCACAATCCCACTTAACTACACACATTAGCTCTGTCAGTGCCAAGAGCCTGTGTATTTGTTAATTAATTCAATGTTTCTCCAAAGGACATTAATGCATTAAGTTAGGCTGGAATTCAAATTTATTTGTATCCATTAGGTGGTTTACCTGGAAGCACAGGGAGATGGTGCTGTGTTTTCCTCCTTGACCAATGGACCTCATCCGCTCTATGTTCCTCTGGTCATGCTGATTCTGGACTGCATTCTTTACCTTCTGTTGGCTATCTACTTGGACCAGGTGCTGCCTGGTGAGTATTAAAAAAACCAAATACATTTTTTCTTAGCATATTTTTATCTTCTCTTACACAATGTGTGGATAAAGGAAACGTATTAGGAGCTGTGTCCCTGGACTTGCATCAGGCTGTTAATCACTCAGAGTGGTTTACAAAACCTTTGAACTATAACCTGTTAAACAGCCCGTTAAAATGGATAACATCTTATCTGTTCAGATAACCAAAACCAATAAGATAACTATTAAAATGAAGTGCCATAAATAGATAAAATAATCTAAAAAAACACGCACAATAAAAAAAAAAAAGAAATGTAACCGAAAGCCTGGAGTATGATTTCTTTATCATGCCTGTACTATGGGAGATCCAAAAGGATCAATACTGGGACCATTCATTATGTACATTAACTGGTGTGCACTGGTTTGTGATGACGTTGACACCATATTTTATGCAGACTGCAAACTCATATATCTATGTAATCACATAGGATGAACAAATGATCTGTTTGGCCTAAATTTTTAAGCCTCAAATTGAACATTGAGAAGACTGTTGCAGTGTATGTTGCAAGGACGTATTTTCCCATTTTGTGTCAAAGGTCACAATATTCACACCCAAGTATTTAGGACTAATTTTAGCTCTAATTCTTTGGTTCAACAGAAGAGTAATTGGAAAGACTAATTTCTTAAAATTAAAGGCTTTTCAAAAACATCAGGAATTGTGTTAGAGATGAAGCTTTTGTGGTGTTTTTGATTAAAATAATATTGTATTGTATTTGTTGTTTCATGTTCTGCTGTTAACCCTGCTTTCATGTTCTATGTATTTATATATTGGTGGCATTGGTGGTAAGGGTTCGTCTTATAACCGGCGGGTTACCGGTTCGAACCCCTGCTCTGTCTGCCCAGTTGTTGTGTCCTTGGACAAGACACTTCACCTGCCTTGCCTGGGGATGGTGGTCAGAGGCCTGGGCGGCGCCGATTGTATGATTTCTGTCAGTATGCCCCAGGGCAGCTGTGGCTACCCCTGTCAGTGTATGAATGTGAGATTGTGCTCTCAAATATAAATGAAAATTTAGAGCATTGCAGTTCCCTTAGTTTTTCATTTTTCACATTTTAAAAACAAACAAAAAAAACTTGCCCAACAGGTTAGACAAAGTAGAAAAGATCGGTTTCACATGTAAGTATCGCCTAAACGCTAATCACCCAAATAAAGGAAATCCTGGCCGATCCGTGTACCCTTACTGAATACATATGTAAATAAGAAAATTAAGTGTGGAAAAATGTTTGAGTTTCCCGACATCTTTGCCCATTTCACTTTATGAAATCCACTAATCAGAAATGTTCATTTACAAAAAGTTCTTGACAACTATAAAAGCTTTTTGAAGATATTTTTTTAAATATTGGAATGTCCAGAATGTTATCAAAACTGTTAGAAAAATCTTGAGATTTGAGTAATGAAGTATGAAATTTTCAAATGGATAACAGCTTATTTTATAAACATTAATATTTTATTCATTTTTTGTTTTTTCTTTCTTAAGGTTTGCAGTTGCAAATTATCCAACAGCTGAATCTGGAGCCGTCTGTCTCTTCTTTTATCAGATTAGTGTTCCTGTACATGGACGTAAATAAATAAACTCAAAGCAATATCTTTTGTCTGATGTGCAGGTGAGTTTGGGATTAAGAGGTCCATGCTGTACTTCCTGAAGCCATCTTATTGGTCCAAACACAGAAAGCGCTACGTTGAAGTGAGTTCAGTGTATGAAGCCGAGGCGAACGGCGCTCCTGGTAGAGATGAGTGTGTCGAGCCTGTTTCCCTGGAGTTCAGAGGGAAAGAAGCAATCCGGTAAAATTCCACGCCTGCTTAAGAAAGTCTATTACACTGAACATTTGTTTGTTTTAATGTGGAAAAAATACATGAGGAACAGGGTAAATTATCTCAAATGGGTCATCTGGGTAGCAAATTGAGCTAAAAAACATGTGGAGGCAGATTTGAAAGCCCTGAATAATAATAAGAACACAAACAGATCCTGCTCTTTCTATCACACTCAACTAATCTCAGCATCAGAACATCAGATTCTTCATTTTTCGCTCATTTTAGTCATTATCTGTGAGATATAATGGAGTGAATCCTTACTGGTTCCACAGAAAAAGGTTAAGTAGCAGCTAACCGAATGCTTTAAAAAACTAGCGATTTTTCACGAAGCTGACTTTAAGCATAGACACATGTGGGAACAAAATACCAAAAAAGTAAATACATTAACAGCAATCTTAAAGAAATGCTTGTTGCTGTTTTTTTATTATTTTGTTTGTTTTTATCATTTTTGTTTCTTTTTTTTCAAATTTTCAGTGTAGTTTGTGAAGACATTCAGAGGATTGTTTGTTAAATTCACTAAACTCTGAGCTACAAATCATTTAGGCATAGAAATGCTCTGAAACCTGAGGAATTCATCAGGGTTTTGCCAACATATAACTCACGACTTACCAAGCAACCAATTTAAAATCAAAATTTCAGCTATTTGCAAAAACAACTGAAGGGCTCGGAAAATTGACCAGTTGATAAGATTGAAGAGTGCAACAAGATATCCAGACATGGAGTTTGTATAAAACCCTTTGCACAGGGAAAGCAGTCAATAAAAAGAAGCTGTCTTCTGATGCTGCTTCTCTATTTGCAGTTTTCTTCTCAGTTTTATTTTTTCTTCAACCATCACTTGTTCTGTCTCTGACAGCATCAGCAACATCCGGAAAGTGTACAAAGACAAGGAGAACACAGTGGAGGCTCTGAGTGGTGAGCACAAAGAGCTTAGTGTGCAGTCATCACAAGGTTTTACCTTAGAATGGGTTGATTTGCGACTGGTTTCACTGAAGCTCTGCTCCTTTATTTCCAACTGCCCCTCAGGCCTGACGTTTGACATCTATGAGGGTCAGATCACAGCTCTGCTGGGACACAGCGGCGCTGGGAAGTCCACATTGATGAACATCCTGTGCGGCATCTGCCCGCCCACCAACGGCTCGGCCACAATATACGGCTCTCCTGTGGCGGAGATCGCAGAGGGTTCAGAGATGAAGCAGCTGGTGGGAATCTGCCCTCAGTTCAACATCATCTTTGATGTTCTGACTGTGGAGGAGCACCTCAGGATATTTGCTGCCATCAAAGGGATCCCACCTGCAGACATTAACGCTGAGGTACCGGGATGATCAAGACGTTACTCTAATCACTCTGAGCCACAACAAATTTCTGAATGTCTTTTACTCACTTCTTCCTTTGGTTATTTTGTTTTATTTCTGAATATTATCTTTTTGAATGAACTATTTTATTTAGAACCTTCTGGCAGTTTATAAAAACAGAAAGATACTTTTTTTTCCCTCCATGTGATCATTTTTGATTGTTGGTCCTAAATTGAATTTATTCATTTTACCATTTTGGACACCAATTCTATTTCCTGTTTAAGAAAAATGTCATTGCTTTAGTGTCCTCCTTCTGATTATGTCTGGCCTAAAACAACTCCTGAATATGGAAAATCCATATTGCAAAGTTTTTAAAGAACAATTCTCAGGCGCATTTTAGGTTGCAACAGCAGGAAGTTTTAATTGTAATCTTTTTGCCTTGTCTGACAGGTTACCAGAGTGCTGAAGGACCTAGATTTGGAGAAAATTATGACGGCTCAGGCTAAGAATCTGAGTGGAGGCCAGAAGAGGAAACTTTCAGTGGGCATCGCCATCCTTGGAGATCCTAAGGTTTCAGGATTGTTTGAGCTTCATGTATGCTGTTAAACCCAAATAGACATAAGGCTTGTTTTAAAACAGCCTCAGAAAGATCAGCTGTTTACTAGAAAACCTAAAACCTACAATTAAAAAAATTCTAATAAAATTTTGAATCTAAAAATAACTTTTTATGAAGGGAAACCTTCTGCTTTTATTGAACAATTACTGACTTTGGCCCTTGTTTTCAATAAAATGAACATGACAAAAATGTAACTAAATCTATCACATGAATTCAGTTCAATGCTATCTCTTAGTTATCTCCGCTCTCCTTGCTTGTTTGTGTTAGATTCTGCTCCTGGATGAACCAACAGCAGGGATGGACCCCTGCTCCAGACACCAGGTCTGGTCTCTGCTAAAGAGCCGGCAGGCGGGCCGAGTCATTGTGCTCAGCACACACTACATGGATGAGGCGGACATCCTCGCTGGTGAGAACTCTCCCTGTTAGATTCTGTATGAAGAGCCACAGTTCATCTAACCTGCAGACAGGAAGTGATGCAATTGGCGGTTGCAGCTGAAGCAAATTATACAAAGCTTTTTGGCACACTGCTCTCTTAAACCTACCCTGTATTTGAGAAAAGGCGTTTATCTTGTCCGCAGGCTTGTGTTTGTCTTAGATAAATAAAACGTTTTCAGAATCTATTCATAAAATTCACAGACAGAAATATTGCAGAGCACCACTCAAAGCAAAGAAATAAACTAGTTTATTCCAGTTAAGCAGCGCTGTCAATTTTAACATGTTTTAATGTAGTTTAAGTCACAGCCTTTTGACTAAATTATCATTTAGTTTTAATCACAATTTAGAGATTTAGTCATTTTAGTTTGAAAATAGTCATAAAGGAATATCTTTTTTCTGTACAGGCCTCCTACACCTTTTAATAAAATTATTCTTTTACGATTGGGTGAAATTTTTATCCAAGGGTGGAACTGGATTAAAGATACATTTTCAGACATACAATAACTTTGTTAGAAATTTACTTTGATTAGCTTTTTCGATTATGTTTAAAAAAAATCATTAATAGGATGTTTCTAAATAGGTTTTATTGGTTAATTTTCCAGCTCATCTCACCGTTCCACACAACAAAAGTCAGCCCTGACTGAATTTCATCTCCCTCTTGACATCATTTTTTCTAATTATCATCAGCGGATACAAACTTCAGTCAGTTTCATCATAGTTTAGTCAGTGTTGTTTGGGGGGGTTGTTAGTGCAAACTATGACAATAGTTTTTTATTGATGAAGCAAAGGAGATATAGAAGAGAAACCACCAACATCACCGTCACTACCAGCTTCATTGCAAAGCAACGTTTAAATCCTGGTCTTTAACGTAGACAGGGTGTATGCCTTGGGGAACTTCACCCACAGATCAAAAGTTCTGCATCAGTATTACAAGGACTTGCTGCACAAAATATGGAAATTGTAAAATTTCATGTTTTTCCTTCCTAAATGACAGAGCAGTAAAAATGATAAATGCTAAACAGAAAGAGGTAAAATTGGCCTTAATCTGAGTTTAGTTGTCTGCTAGCTGAGAGAACAAAGAGTATCTGTTTGTTCTACTCAGGGGAACAGAAAGAAAAGGGACAAGTAGAAGGTAAAAACTGAGAGCAAGATGTGATCATGATTGTTCATAATCATCCGCCTGATCTCCTCCTCTGAATGAACACTGGTTCCCCTGCTTGAAGACATTGATTTTAGCGCGTCTGTTTCCAATGCTGGTGAGGGCATTCCTGTCTTTACCTGATGAGATTCAGGAAATAAATGATCAGATCTCCAGATCATTTCCTTTCCTCCTTAACAAGTGTCTTGTCTATTGGCATCAAATTTCAGCTGATGGTTAAAGACTGTCCAGAGATCTTAAGACTTCACTAACTAGACATCCATACTATGAAAAGCAATGGCTTTGTGTTATTTCACATAAGTCATTTCTTAATGGCTTTGTCTAATACACTATAATAATCTTACGTAAATGTGTTAATCTGGCCTTAAATTACAGATTTTCTGTTCGGTTCTAGATCGTAAAGCTGTGATCTCTCAGGGGCACCTGAAGTGCGTCGGCTCTTCTCTGTATCTTAAGATCAAGTGTGGAGTTGGATATCATCTCAGGTAAGTCAGACCTTAATCAGTCCTTTATTATAAAGAGACTGGTACAGTATATCAACATAAGGACCTTTATAAAGCCAGGACCTATTTAGCATGGAGGTAGCAGCTCTCCCTGTGCACGCCTGTGTTCTGCCTGGGTACTCAGGCTTCCTCCCACATTCCCACATGTTAGATTAAATGGAGTGTGTGCGTACAGGGTTGGTTTACTGGTGTGTCACTGTGTTGCCATGTGATGTTCTTATGACCTGTCCTGGTTGAACCCACCCTTTATCCTATGACCCTCATGAATTAATGAGCCTTCGTAAGAACACATAAAATAATTCAGTTGTTTTTGAATGTTCTCAGTAGGCCGCCCTGAACACCTGAGAAAGAAACCTGTGCATGTCTTCCTCCTGCAGGATGTCGATCAGTGAGGGATGTGATGCAGAAAAGGTTGCATCTTTGATGAAGCAGTACGTTCCCAAAGCAAAGCTGTCCCAACGGAACAAAGCGGAGCTGACTTTCACTCTGCCTTTTGAGAACATGAACACGTTTCCAGGTCGGATAACAATTTCTGCGTATGTTTCTAACTCTGCTTGGCTCTTTAATCAACAACCCTGATCTGTCCTTCGTAGGCTTGTTCTCGGAGCTCGACTGTCAGACGCAGTTGGGGATAATTAACTACGGTGTTTCTATGACTACGCTGGAAGATGTTTTTCTGCGTTTGGAGTCAGAAGCTGAAGTGGATCAAGCTGGTTAGTGTGTTTCCAAAACTTAAATTCTTAAAATCTGAGCACTCACTCTGAGCAAAATTGGATTTGTTGCGTGATTTAATTCCTTCAGACTACAGCGTGTTTAACCAAGAGCAGGCAGAGGGCGAATGCGACAACGCCTCTCTGGACGACATGGATCAGCGCCTCCTCACCTTCTCAGACAGCAAGTCTGATGTGGTGTCTGGTCACACTCTGTGGCGGCAGCAGTTCAGCGCCGTGGCCTGGCTGCACATGCTCAACATGCGCAGGGAGTGGAAGGCCTTCGTTTACACGTGAGTCTGATGAGGGAGGACAAACGATCCAGATTTAGAATCCAACTGAAATGTTCCAAAACATTGCTCAGCATGGATCATTTTGCCTCATTACAAGTCAATATCTTTTTTGGTTAAAGGAAGATGAGTAAACTGAATATAAAAAGCTCTAATTAAGGCTACATTTAGCTTTGGTTTTTCTGAAAGAGGGGGTTCCTTTTTGTATAATGTCCGTAATCCAAGTGTTCCTTTGCAGCCTGTACTGCATGTCTTCCCCCTTTCTCCACCCTACATCCTTGTCTGGCTACTTTTGAAAAAAAAAAAAAAAACATAAAGGCAGCTGGTGCAACAAATAAAATCTTTTAAAAAAGAAAATGGTGTTGACAAATATTTATATTTCCTGAATTGATCTGACCTATCCTAGTTCATCGCTGTAGAATCTGCCATAATTTCATTATAAACCTGGATTTAAACTTTAACAATGATCCAGACAGGACTGAGATCTCTGATCCTTTGAGTCTGGGAGATCTTTGGCATCAAAGTTATATAGGAACTTTGAATTAAAGTCTTTGTTGAATAACTAAAAGTGAGCTTTTGCCATCCCAATGACAACGTGAGAACGAACATTAGGCCACCAATAGCCAGCCTTTTTTCTTTTGAGAATAGATAGAATGGGTCAGAGTCATCTTCTCTTGTGTTTCAGTCTAGTCCTGTTCCTGCTGTTTGTTTCTGCGGTTCTCGTTGTGTCGCTGGTGACAGGAAAAATCCAGAATCACTCTCAGGAACGCCAGTTTCTGCCTATTTACCTTCTGAAAAGGAACGAAGCGCCTCACAAATATGCCACGAGCCTCCTGGTGAAGAACTCATCTGGTGAGCAAACTGGAGGATAAAAAGATTTCTCCGAAAAAATTCCAGATGTTGGATAACAGACTTTTTTTTTTCTTGTACCAACAGACTCAGAAATTTCCGACTTTATCCACAACCTGGAATCACAGGATATCAAAGTGGAACTGATGGAACAGACGGACTACATGGCTGCAGCTCCGCACAGCGCTGCCATAAATGTGACACGCTCCACCAAGGTCTCCAGAACTTCGATCTGATTATTTGAAGGGCAGCTCGTTTCAGGACTGTTGTTTTCTCTGAGAACTCTAACTATGCTCTGTTTGCTGTGTCTGACAGGGTTTTAGCTACAGCATCGCTTTTAACAGCACCACTGTTCACTCCTTGCCCATGGTCGTCAATATTCTGAGCAACGCCCTCCTCAGAGGTCTGAATGGAACGGTACAGATCCGAACCTGGACCAAACCGTTTGATTATGTGAGTCTCCAACAGAGTCAGAACCACATTTGCAAGCTGTGATTTAAAGATATTTCTATTTAAATTGTTTCATTCCGCAGCAAATCCCGGATGCAACGTCTTACGCTCTGGTCTATATAGAGGCCATCATGCTGGGAATGCTGGCTGCCGGAATGCCGGCATATTTTGCAATGGATCACACCCGAGATCGTGAGGTAATCACTCATATCCTGCTGTTTTTAAAGCTCAAATGATTGTTTTTCAATAGAAATTCATCATCATCATCTTGGAAGAAAACATCAAAGTTAAGTTCAGTTTCAGGCATAGATGGCTGTGGTTTAAACCACCACTAAGATGGTTTATCTTCTATAACCTAAGAGTTTGTGTTTTACTGTAACTTTCTACCTGCATACACACAGTCCATGTTATGATGGCACCTAAACATAGCAGAGAGGATTCCCAGCTATCACTTAAGTCTGCTGTTGGTTAACATCAGGTTTCTCCTTCAGTTACAGTGGCGATTTAAGAAAGAGTGGTGGACTAAAAAATAACTTTCACACTGAACTTAATTATTCACCTTAAACAACGTCATGCTCAATGTAAACATCACTGATATGTCGAAAAATAGGCCAACGTGCCAATCCAGTTGCGTTCAGCATTAAACAAGGCCCAAATGAATCAGTGTTCCCGGCAGCAGACATGTGACCACACACCGGTACTGTGTGTAGAGGAAGTTCTCCGTCCATCAGCGATTCCCCAACAGGTATGCTTCATTGGTCCAGTTAGAACTTGAAACAGACTGAAATAAAACAAATGTTTCCATCAAATGTAGACAAAGTCTTATTCAAAGATTTCTTTACAACATTGACCTTTTCCTAAGGGGTTTTATTGTTGGATAATAATTTTATTAATTTACAAAATGAAAACAAATCTCTGGTCAGTTCTATATTGGCCACCTTTTGAAGTGCTAAAATGTATAAAAAAATGTAATTATTGTAAGAATATTCTTTGTTCACTGTTAAAAGCCAGAGTCACTCAGTACTGCCCCCTGCTGCTACAGTAACACTTGCTGAAGTCTTGAATCTAGTAGTTTTATTTTTTCCTTTTACTCAGATAAAGTGTCGTTCAACGCTGCGGATCTCTGGCCTGTTGCCATCAGCCTACTGGAGCGGCCAGGCGGCCGTGGACATCCCCTTGTACTACCTCATCCTGTCTTTCATGAGCCTCATCCTGTTCTCCTTCCACTCTGAAAACCTGCCGACAACCAGCAACCTCACAGCTGTGGTCTGTGCTGCTGTTTCAAACACAAACAGATCCACTCTGGCGCAGGACGATTATTAACCTTCACGTCTTCTCTCTCAGGTCCTCTGCACGGTCGGCTTCGGCCCAGCCATGATCCTCTTCACGTATGTTGTTTCTTTTGGATTCACACGAGTGCAGAGCAACAGGGACTTCTTCTCTTTCATCTCCATGATGGTGAGACAATAATAATAGAATCTTTGGACGCATCGCTGTGATTCAGTAAAGCTTCAGCTTCTCATTCCTGCTGTTGCAGTTTAATGTGTACGCTGGTAGTTATCATGAAATAAATGGCTTCTGCTTCAGGTGTGTGTGGTGTCGGCCTCCATCGTTCAGCTGTCGCTTGTGAATGACAACCCTGAGCTTACGAGAACTCTGCATAATGCCTTATGTCTCTTCAACCCCCTGTATCCTCTGATGGGTTGCCTCAACTGCATCACCAAGGTGGGAGTGGAGAACAACATGGCTGCTGTTCTCTGCTGACTGCTTAGGTTAAATGTTGTCAAGAGCAGTATTTTTTTAACATTTTCATTAATATTTTCTTCATAATACATTATAAAGTAGTCCTATAAACGCCATCTGAAAGCACAGAATGAAAGGCAAGTCTCCAGAGTATTACTGGGTTTAATTTTGTGTGTTTATGTTCCTGTTATCTGCACAGTAGCTCATATATTCCACTACTTCTGCTTGGCTAAGACTCATGTACACCCATTTAGGCTCTGAAACACTGACTATCTCACTTAAGGGTTTTTTTTTTACTCAGGAACTGTGTTAATGTTACTAAAATCGATTTTCTTAAAAGATCCATTTGCTTGGGCCTAAAATTAACCTCTGGATGCATAAAGTGAACATTTCCGTATGTAAAAAGGCGACCGTGATAAATACAAATATTTCAACAAGGCAAATGAATGAAGAGCTAAGAGAAAGCTATTGGAATAAGGAAATTAACCTCATCTATCAGGGTTGAACTACATTTGAGGTCATTTTAGTCCAGGATCCCAGTGGAGTTTTAAACCAGCTCTGCAGCTTTTCCCTTTTTCTGATTTCTTGTTCTTTAACAGTAAATCCACAGGGCGACAGAAGACTATTTTGATTTAGAAGCAAGAAATCTTACATTTTAAACAAAACAAATACCCTGCTTTAGTTTTTGCTAACTCTTAGATGACCGGTCTGTTTTTCTTATTTCAGGCAACATTCTTTCCTGTTCTGTACGAGGAGAACTTCTTGTGGAAAAGTCTGCTCATTTCTGTTGTAGCCGTGAGTTTTTCCTTTTTGTCTCGGACATTTATGAACAACGCCGAGGAGGATTTTTCTTTCATCAGAATGTGTTTGTGTTTGTTCTCAGCCTTATCTGCAGTGCATCCTTCTGCTTTTCCTGCTCCGATGGCTGGAGATCCGATACGGAGGAAGGGCGATGAAGAACGATCAGTTCTGCAGGTGATGATCATATTAAAAGGACGACCTTAGCACAATAATTAATAATATAGAACTGTAATAGATCAAAATGAACATAAGAGAGAGAAACCTGATGTTAAAGATGCCGTTCACTCCTGAACTCTGACAGGATCTCAACCAAGTCAAAGCCCAAACTGGACCGGATCCCAGAGGACGGGCTGAATGAAGATGAGGACGTTCAGATGGAGAAGGCCAGAGTGAAGGAGGCGCTCACATGTCAGGCTTGTGAGGAGGTGATGAAATATCAAAACAAGAGCTGATTTAGGAGACCAAACAGAAAGATTTCAACATTTCTGACCTAAATGCTTCACTTTGTTATTCATCTTTTATCTTCTCCAACTGGTTGGTAAAAAGTTTCACAAATTCATCATTTCCTTTTTCCAGAAACCTGTTGTGGTTGTTAGTAACCTGAGAAAGCGGTACCGAGGCAGGAACGAAAGCTGTTCTTTCACCAAGAAGACTAAAGTAGCAACAAAGAACATCTCTTTCTGTGTTCGCAAAGGTACTTTCAGTGTTTTTGTCACAAGCACAACTTCTGTGTGGAAAATACTGACAACGATCAGCTCCAGGCTGCGTTTCAGAGAGAAATAACCTGCTGTTTTCTTTAGGGGAGGTTCTTGGACTGTTGGGCCCCAACGGAGCAGGAAAGAGCACGGTCATGCACATGCTTTCAGGTGACACTGACCCCACAGCAGGCCAGGTACACAACAGGTTTTCTTTAAGGTTTTAAACCATTCTGTTTGAGGTAGCAAATAGGAACTCTGAAATCAGAAAAAATTATAATACGACAGCCGCTTAGGAGCACATCTGTCTCCACTACAACATTGGAAAGGACTTAATTTCGTATTTTAATTTGGGGTTCCTCTGCAATGTCTGGAAAGCTCTAGAACAATATTTAATAATTTTTCAGCATCTGATTACATAGAAAAAAGTTTGTATTTCCAGACTTAATGCCTTTTTTCTGTCCATCTGTCTGTACTCCATCTGTAATTGATAAACTTGTGAACATCTGTATTCATATTTGCTGCTAACTTTGTTAATCTGAGTGGGAAAAATGATCCAAATGGACACAAATGATGTTTAGAAACCTTGTTAAATTTGGTGTTTTTATAAAATCAGTAACAAAAATATTGAAGGAAGTGATGACATTTTTGTTTACAGTCTGCTGGAGGGAAAGGCGTAAAGGGTAAAGAAGTAAAAGGAAGTAAATGTTAAATCTTCTCCTTTGGGTCCAGATCCTGATGGGAGACTACAGCACTGAGTTCCATCCGGTGGAAAATCCTCTGGAAAACGTCGGCTACTGTCCCCAGGTCAACCCTCTGTGGCCCCGGATCACCCTGCAGGAACATCTGGAGGTCTACGCTGCCATCAAAGGTCTGAAGGGGCAGGAGGTCCCGAGCATCATAAAACGGTGAGTCTTCAGCTCCTTTATGACCTTTTGGACCAAAACATTGAAACCTGCAACAGCCCTGAAAACCTTAAAGGTGGAAATAGACTCAAACTCATTGAAAATTCGAAAAACTTTAAAATCCAGAGAAAAACTAAAACAAATAAATGAATCAGATTTTTTGTCATTTGTTAACTCGTTTGACCTTTAAGGTTGGGAGGTTTTTTTAAACTGTTTTAACTGTAACATTAAAGACCGTTTGAAAACTGCTTCATGATTGTTGTTTTTGTCAGAGTGTCGAACGCGCTGGAGCTGAAAGAACATCTAAATAAACAGACCAAGTGTCTCTCTGCAGGACTCAAACGGAAGGTCAGAACAACCTTAAATGGTCATTAATGTCCGTTCTGTTTGCTTAAAGTGAGTGTCAGTCGTCACCAGCAGCATTTAACTGTGCGGTTACAGCTGTGCTTCGCTCTGAGCATGATCGGGAATCCTCAGATCGTCTTGCTGGATGAGCCGTCGTCAGGAATGGATCCCAAGTCTAAGCAGAGGATGTGGTGAGACTCAAATATTCCTCGCCTTTATGAGAGAAATTTACTGAAACAGAGTGGTTAATGTGGAGGTCAGTCAGGGAAACGAAGGTCCAGTTCTACAGTACTTCCAGCATTTCTCTATGCAAAGCAACGCAGCTGGCTGTGTTAAGGAACCAAACAACACACCATGAGCCGAGCAGTTCAAGGTTGGAAACATTCAGCTAAATAACTTGAACTGATTCCTTTCGGCCGCTGATGTGAACTAACTGAGGTTTGGGGTGTAAGAATATTCAGCAACTCTGTCCTGATCAGAACACAGATGCAACCGACTGTCTGAGGAAAACATTTTGTCTTTCTGCAGGAGGGCCATGCGTGCTGCGTTCAGGAACCCTCAGCGCGGAGCCATCCTCACCACACACTACATGGAGGAGGCTGAGGCCGTGTGTGACCGGGTTGCCATCATAATTTCCGGCCAGCTCAGGTTCTTTTCTTCCTTGGGAATCTTTGAAAGAAATCAGATTTTTGGATTACAGGTTCATGCAGCTTAATCACCTCTCTCCCATCAGATGCATCGGCTCCATCCAACACCTGAAAGCAAAATACGGTCGGGGCTACAGTCTGGAGGTGAAACTGAGGGAGGAGCTGACAGGACTCCAGCAGGTGGCGCTGCTGCACAAGGAGATCCTCCGAATCTTTCCCCACGCCGTCCGACAGGAGAGGTGGGATCACATTACAGTACCATCGTGCTCTTACAGTATGTCGGTTGAGCTGCTTTTTTTGCAGCTGATTTTAGGAGGATAAATGACTCTTCGCTTTCCTGCTGTCATCTTTTCGGATAGGATTCTGTTCTTACTAGCTAAACAAATTAAAAAGCCTTTTAAGATTCCTGCTGGGGGAAGACAAAGAATATCTGATGCCAACAGGAAACTGCCTCAGAAACAGTTTCCTGTTGGCAAGAACAACCTGCTACCCTGAGTTACTGTTAACCTTATTTGTTGTTTAAATATGTTGTATTTTCTGATTTACAAATGTCACTGCGGCCTCCTCTGCAGCTTCACCACTCTGATGGTTTATAAGATCCCCATGGAGGACGTCAAGTCGCTGGCCCATTCTTTCTCCCAGTTAGAGAGCGGTGAGTTTCTGTTCTCACTAAAAAGCAAACAAAAAGATGCGTTAACATCTGGAACAACATTCGTGTAATTTCTGATTGGTTTCTTTGCTCTCAGCCAAACAAACCTTCAACTTTGAGGACTACAACTTCTCCCAGTCAACACTGGAGCAGGTAGGTGGAGAAACAAGACATGGTTCACCTGAATGTGTCACACTGAGCATTTTACGCTTGAGATATTTCAGTCTTATTTCCCTTTGGTTGGAACTATAAGTTTTATTTTATTTTTGTCCACCAATCACCGAGAAGTGTGGTAAAACATTTCCCTCCTTCATGATGTATCACCTTTATATTTCTCAGGTGTTCCTGGAGTTTGCCAAGGAGCAGGAAAATGACGAGGATGAGGTGGGACCCCTTAGCACGACCTTCCAGTGGCAGCGGCTGCGGCAAGACGGCTCCGTCTCCGTCAACCATGCAGACAGCATCGTGCATCAGCTCTGAACTCACGCGAGATCGAGCGCTTGCTGCACGCTCTCTGAAAGTCTCTAAGGGCCGGCCGACTGGGCGTGGCTGCTCAGCGTGGAGGTGTGCATGTGTTTTAATCTTCGTCCACTTGTGCTCCGTGTTCTCGTAATCACACCTACCCAGGTCCTTCCTCGGCATGCTAAAGCCACATCTCCTTCTCTTCCTCCTGGCGTCTTTGTTCTTCACAGGGATTCATTTTCTTGGGATAAATTCGGATATTTTGGATCTCTGGTCAGGTGGCCTGTTGGGTCGTATCTTTACATGATTTTATTTGCTGCGTTTGTGAAAATGAAAACTGAGATTTATCTGTGATTGAACCAAAGCAGCACATCTCTGAAACCTTTAGCACCTCATCATAGACATTAATGCTGCAACATTACTGTATTCACCCTGAGAGGCGCTGCAGCTCCATCAGCATCCTGACTACGCAGGTCAAGGTGAGACTGAAGGCTCAGTGAGGGAACGTCGTTATATACCTACACCAGTACATGTAGCACAGCGGCCTCTACCCTCAGGCTTGAAGCACTGCAGCTCATGGAGTAGGTCTTTTTGTTATGAGTGGATGTTTTGCCTGAGAGACGCATTTTTAACTCTCTGACAACTCTTAAGAGTTCCTCACTTCCCGGTTCATCACTTTGGTGCCACTTTTCTTTACACAGATGTTTGATTTCTTCAGCTTTGCTCCTGCCTGTGTTGGTAATGGTGTAAATATTGACTCTGTGTCCCTGCAGATGTTTCTGCAGGAACTTGTACTCATACAAGCAGGTGTATCATTGGTGCAATACCTATCAAGAAATTGTAATTTATTTATGGCATTCAGGGGAAAGAACAGCAGGTTAAAGGGAGACTCCTTTTTGAATGGCAGATTATTGTCGGGTAAACCATTCGTTTCTGTGTGTCAGTGTTGTTCCTGCTCATCTCCAACAGAATTAGTTTTTTTTAATTATTATTGTGTTATTTCACTCAATCCGAAACAACAGAAACTACAGATAAAATTTGGTTTATCAAGTTGGACTTTTCACATTTTAAATGTTCCTCACAGGAAACTGTTTCCTCAGACAGTCAAACACTGAGGCTGCCTTCATTTTAACATGTATTATTTGATGTTTTCATCCATCTCATTGTTATTATGAGATTAATGTGTCTGTTTAAAATGTGGCCAACCAGAAGTCATCCATCCTCATTGCACTTCTCCTGCTGCTCCCAGGCCAGCAGCAGCAACACTACAGGAAGACCAAAATGTTTTCTGTTCTGTGGGAAGTGGACCAGGTTTCTTTTTTTTAGGTGTTGGTATATTTATACTGTTTCTGGGAAAATTTATAATTTTTGTTTTAAAATATGCAATCTTTGTAAATTATCTGTGGACTAACTTTCTTATTTAAAGGGTGTGGTTTGTCCGTGTTGTGTTTGCTCTCGTGTCGGTGATGAATTTTGTGGTCTCTATTTAACCTTTTTAGGAATAATAAATGTTTGAAATAAAAATTTGGTTATTCGTTTTCATTTGATGGCAGTACTTTTTTGCAATAATTTAAACAGAAATGACCTTTTTTCAGACTCCTAAATTTGTTAAGTGACATGAGTGTTAATCTCAGACCAATTTGATTTTAACTTAAGTTTATAAGACCATAAATAAGGAAGGGTCAGTTTAAGGAAATATGTAAATATCAGTATTTAATTGTCATATTTTGCATCTTTAAGCATAAAAGCATAAAAAGACATTCATTTGATGTTTCAGCTGCTGAATGTGAAGGCTGGGACTGGACAGATGAATGTTTTCATCTATGTTTTGCTACCATCTAGTGGTGAATTATGGTAAAATCCAAAAAGGGTTAGGGGAGCAGAAGTTTTTGCACTTTTTGCAGTTTTTAACGATCCAAAGTTTAGACCTCCAGCATCTTGAAATGTTGTGGTGGGACTTTAAGAGAGCTTTCCAGAAACGAATGTTTGTGAACCTCAATGAACTGAAGGAACACCGGTAAGAAGAGTAGGACAAAATGTCTGCACAAGTGAGACAGGAAACCACTGCTGAGAGTTATTGCTGCTACAGTAGATTTTACAAGCTGTGGGATCATGTGGTGCACTAAGTTTTGCAAATACAGCTTTTCTATTTAGGCTTTAGCTGTGTTGAATAAATAAAGCCTGTATGGAATTTGATGTGTGTTTTTCTTTTGAAATTAATTTTGGAAATTAAATGAAACGGATATAGACCTAATCATTACTTTCTGTCTGATTAAAAACCCGAATAAGGTGTGCTTTATTTTCCTTTTGACCGTACAGCTTTTAATATTATTTTATTATTTGTTATGTCTGTGTTTGTATGCTTATTTAGTTAATTTCGCTTGTTCTAGATTCTAGGTTAAATCAGGCCTTTCTAGTTCATTGAGCTACAGCCATATGTGCAGAAAGTAAAGAAGGCCCAAGTTCATATTCTGTGTTCTTCAAATAAAGTAATCCCTCTGCTCAACATCTCTGCTTTCTATTTGGAAATCATTTGTCAGAACATGGAGATTTCATCTAAGTGGAGTTCTCCACCTATCTGCAAATAATGACAATCAACTAAACAATTTGATGAAAAAATTGCTTTTTTTTCTGTTAAATTCAATTAAATAAATGCAATTTCCAAGGAGGAATAAATTAGGACACGCCCACACTGGTAAACATTAGGTGAACACGATGAGGACATTGTTCCTCTTCATTTTGAGGGAAGTTTTCCCTGTTTACACCCTGTTTTGACATTTATTTTTGGTGTGCTCCTGGATGGCTAGAAGCTTGTGTGTCCAGTAAGGGATTTAAAGACTCTACAACATTTGAAATCAGCAATTCCACTGTACCATAAACCCAAAGAGCAGAAAACAGGACTTTCCTAAACGTTGTATAACATTAGGTAGTCAGCTAAACCCTTTTGTTAGACTGCTGACAGAAAAACTCAGTTTAAATGTTAGACGTTGAATCATTATAAATAGTTTAAAACTTTATTTTGTGGCAGTTGGATCCTCAGGCTGAACTCTCTCTCTGGTGTTTAAGCTGAGCTAATACTTGCTTCTGGGTCTTATTCTTCAGTCATAAACATTCCCCCTTTTAGTAGTAGTTTTTAAAGTAGATTATCCTTAGTAATTTTGTTTTTTGATTGATACGTTCATCCACACTGTGTTCTCTAATGGATATCCTGTTGCTCAATTTGGGCATCTACTACATTTCAGCATATCTGAACATTCCCATGAAAGTTTGTTACATGTTACCTCAGTTTCTAAAAGCAAACTTTGGACTTCTAAGTGAAGAAACCCAGAAGAGGTTCTGTAAATGATTAATCTCTCTGGTCTATAAATACAGTTCAGAAACATGAGTCTTCATCAGTTCACTTCAACATATATCTGATGATGAAGGTGAGTTTACTAGAAGAACTCCGCAAATATTCTGGAATGGTTCTCTCTAGTGATGTTTTCCTTGTTTTAACAGAATCACAGAGTAAATTTGTAGGAAGCTCCGTCTGAACTGCTGCTGTTCCTCTCAGAACTGCTCCCACTCTGCGTGATGTTTCATAATGAAATAACCTAAAAACTGCTCTGCTTCAGCTGTTGTCTGTGGTTTTCCCCTTCCTGGTTCCTATGATGAGCCGCTGCTCAAAACTCGTCCTCCCTCTGGACTGCAGTGATGTTCATGCAAAAAATTCCAGTGTACCCAACGGAGTTCACACCATCTATCCCATTGGAGCCACGTCTGCTGTCCAGGTACATCCACAACCTCTGGAATTATAATCATCTACTCTGTGTCCTGCTGTAGAAAATAAAGATACCTAATGCTGAAAGTCCAAAGTAACATGTTTACTTTGAGGGTTTTGTGAGCTGCAGACTGTTGCTTCAACTCAACAAAGTTTTACTGTGTGTGTGTGTGTGTGTGTGCAGGTGTACTGTGACATGGACTCTCTGGAAGGAAAGTGGACTGTGAGTATTGTTCACCATCTACAGAGGTCGGACAATGAAACCTGGTTGTAGACCACAATAATTTATTAGTATGGTGTAGGGCCTCCTTTTGCGGCCAATACAGCGTCAATTCGACTTGGGAATGACATATACAAGTCCTGCACAGTGGTCAGAGGGATTTTAAGCCATTCTTCTTGCAGGATAGTGGCCAGGTCACTACGTGATACTGGTGGAGGAAAACGTTTCCTGACTCGCTCCTCCAAAACACCCCAAAGTGGCTCAATAATATTCAGATCTGGTGACTTTGCAGACCATAAGAGATGTTCAACTTCACTTTCATGTTCATCAAACCAATCTTTCACCAGTCTTGCTGTGTGTATTGGTGCATTGTCATCCTGATACACGGCACCGCCTTCAGGATACAATGTTTGAACCATTGGATGCACATGGTCCTCAAGAATGGTTCGGTGGTCCTTGGCAGTGACGCACCCATCTAGCACAAGTATTGGGCCAAGGGAATGCCATGATATGGCAGCCCAAACCATCACTGATCCACCCCCATGCTTCACTCTGGGCATGCAACAGTCTGGGTGGTACGCTTCTTTGGGGCTTCTCCACACCGTAACTCTCCAGGATGTGGGGAAAACAGTAAAGGTGGACTCATCAGAGAACAATACATATTTCACATTGTCCACAGCCCAAGATTTGTGCTCCTTGCACCATTGAAACCGACATTTGGCATTGGCATGAGTGACCAAAGGTTTGGCTATAGCAGCCCGGCCGTGTATATTGACCCTGTGGAGCTCCTGACGGACAGTTCTGGTGGAAACAGGAGAGTTGAGGTGCACATTTAATTCTGCCGTGATTTGGGCAGCTGTGGTTTTATGTTTTTTGGGTACAATCCAGGTTAGCACCCGAACATCCCTTTCAGACAGCTTCCTCTTGCGTCCACAGTTAATCCTGTTGGATGTTGTTCATCCTTCTTGGTGGTATGCTGACATTACCCTGGATATCGTGGCTCTTGATAAATCACAAAGACTTGCTGTCTTGGTCACAGATGAGCCAGCAAGACGTGCACCAACAATTTGTCCTCTTTTGAACTCTGGTATGTCACCCATAATGTTGTGTGCATTTCAATATTTTGAGCAAAACTGTGCTCTTACCCTGCTAATTGAACCTTCACACTCTGCTCTTACTGGTGCAATGTGCAATCAATGAAGACTGGCTACCAGGCTGGTCCATTTTAGCCATGAAACCTCCCACACTAAAATGACAGGTGTTTCAGTTTCATTATCCAACCCCTGTAGTTTATCTTTCTGCTTATATTTTCTCACATTTGTTTCTCTCCCTTCATGCTCACAGTTTTACAAGATTTACATTCTAATGTTCGGCATGCCTCAGATGATACGGTTTCATACACTATCTGTCTATGCTTACATGTACATGAACTTTGATGACATCCTGTTGTTAATCTATAAGGTTCAATTTGTTGATGCACCCACCGTTCTGTTAACATGTTTCACAAGGTTCAGGAGTGTGTTCATAGTCACATGAGAAATTCAGAATTGTAGCCTCTGCTCTAATTAATCCCACAGATGTTTAAGAAGGTTGAGGCCAGGACTCTGTGCAGGCCAGTCAAGTTTCTCCACACCTGCAGCCATGGGATTGGAACACTGGAATTAATTGATTTGATCAAGTGACCAAATTATAGTTTTAGTTGCAAAATAGTCTTTTTAGCATATTTCTGGTTCCATGACCCAAGAAAATCAGTTCTTTGACTTAAATTTCTACCGTCCCTGATTTGTTAGTGATGCTCTGATTGGTTCCTCTAACTGAAATGTAATTCAGCTCAGCTGCACAGTTGCACCTCAGAGCAAGAAGGTCTTGGTTTGAATCCCAGCCCGGGGTCTTTATGGATGGAGTTTGCATGCTCGACATGTGCATGTGTGGGTTCTCTTCAAGTACTCCGGCTTCACAGTCTAACCAACCGATATTTGGGTATTGATCTTAAGTATGAGTGTGCATGGTTGCTTGTCTTGTGTTGCCCTGTGATGGATTAGTGACCTGTCTAGCATGTACCCCACCTCTCGATCACGTATCCTTCTTTCTGTCCGTCCACCCTTCTATCCGTCGGTTAAAGAAAATGTCTGCAGTCCATTCATAGTGAACTTCTGTGATTGGGATATCAGGTAATTTGCGATAGGATAAGTAAAGAAGGATTCCATCTTTCTCTTGAAATGATAAAGCAAAGCTAACGATGCCAATACAGTGTCTTGGGAATTTATCACTAAAATCTTGCCAAGTAATTTTTAAGGTAAAGATGAAATTCCTTTACTTGCCCTGTCCTAAATGAACTGATATCCTACTATAACTCAATTCACTCAGTTTATACATAACAATGCATTAGAAATAAACCAGCTTCAAACTTTATTCTGAAAAAAATATGAAATCTGATCTGGAGAAATGTTTATGTACCTTGGACATAGAAACATGATGAGGTCTAATCTGTGATGAATGGATGAATTTGCCAGCAGATGGACAGCCTAAATATAGTTTTGTTCATTTAAACTGATTAACCACCTTCAGGTGTTCCAGAGAAGGATGGATGGCTCAGTTAACTTCTATCGGCCCTGGGAGGAGTACAAGATGGGCTTTGGGAACGCTGCTGGAGAGTACTGGCTTGGTAAGACATGAAGCCAAACAGGAAACTTTTCAGACCTAAAATGTGTGAAAGATGACTTTCTACAAGCTTCTGTCTGACTTTAAGGTCTTGAGAGTCTCTTCCACCTCACTCAGAGGAAAAACTACCAACTGCTGGTTGACATGGAGGACTTTGAAGGAAAAAAGGTGTACGCACTTTACTCCACATTCTCCATCGATTCTGAATCTAATGGCTACAGACTGCATGTGTCTGGATTCACTGATGGAGGTGCAGGTGGGTCACTGCAGAGTTCACTTAGTTTTTCATTTAGGTGATCAGTGAACAGACACTATTAATGGAACTACCTCTAGTGTCTGGTAGAAAAAGTAGCACTACACTTTCCAGCTTTACTTTGCTTCAGATAAGACAACTGATCCAATGAGATTAGGAAAAAACAGGCCTGAACATTTGGCCGTGACAGAAATTATATGTTGCAAACTGTGCACCTCAACTTTTGATGCTGAATAAGTTTTGCAAAACGTTTTACTGATTTAAATAATGTGCCTTATTACAAAATGAGTCACTGTCTTCTTACTAACACAAGAAGACAAGGAAAAGTTTTGTATTTTGCATCAAAACAGCCTCACATGAGAATATTGCAGCTTAAATAACTAAGCTGGAAGGATCAGATGCAAAGAAGACTTCAGGATGTCCTAAAGGGCACAGCAGGCTCCAGAGCAGTCTCCTCCTGAAGAGGGCGCTACAGAATCATATTGCAGGAAGAGCAGAGCTGGCTCAGCATTAGTAGTAGGTGGGCTTCACCTCCTCTGAAATTTTACTGAGGTAAGGACTTTCAGACAAAAAGAGGAGCAGATTACCATTGATGGACTCTGACACTATTACAACAAGAATGGGTAACCTTCTGGGTCACCATTCTGGGTTTATGCTGGGATCTCCTCCCACTGGAATGTGCCTGCAAAACTTAAAAGGAGGGCGTTCACGACGCGTGCTGTTTAGATGTTCAGACAACTTCAACTCTCTCCTGCCAGGGTGGAGGAGCAGCAGCTCTACTCTCACCTTATCTCTGAAGCTGGGAACAGGCCACACAACTATGAATGATTTCTGTGTGACCATGACTGGGGATCACACACATAACTACACTCACTGCATGTTCACACCCCCGACTGTGTCCAGATTCATCTCTGATTGATTATAACTGAGTTTAGGTTTGTACCCCATGAAAATAAACAGGTTTTTGTGCCAGGTAACCACTCCGACGGACCCTACCTAGTGCAGACCTACCTATTTGTAGACTTTACAACACTGGGAATTGTGGGTAATATCTAGGAATACACATTGTAGCGTGTCCTCAGCCCTGCAGGAGAGCCCAACCTCCCTGAAGAGGAAACTCATATCATCTTCTTATACCTGGTGTCTTGTTCTTTTGCTGAACATTTAGATTTCATACGCACAGGTGAGGGTTAAAACATAGACTAACCACTAAATTGTTTATTAGCTCAGATCTTTCATCACCACAACAGACCAGAGAAACAACCTAATTTCTCCAGACAAGGCCCCAATCTACTTCTCCATCTTCTGCTCCATGTTCTATCACTTGTAAGCAAGAAACTCAGAGACTCAGAGGGAGCAATCCACCTTTCACCAGTTGAGAACCATGATCTCAGACCCAGAGGAGCTGACTCATTCTATTTGCTTCACACTTGACTGTGAGTCGTTCCAGTGTCTGGTAAAGACTGTGGCTAAAATACGCTAACAGAACCACATCAATTACAAAAAAAACCCAAAACAGATGAGACCCTGATGTTCCCAAACCAGAAACCCTCCTCTCCCCAACTACATTCTGTCCATGAGCATCACAAACAGGATCAGAGACAAGGAGCAGAAGTCCCAACCTAACTGGGAACAAGCTGAGAATTGTGATGCGGCACTTGCTTTAGTTATACAAGGACCAGATAACACTTAGTAGCATCCATGACGCCCTGTACACCTTCTCCAGATTCTCAAAACACATGTGGACCAGACAACTAAATTCCCATAACCCCCGATTCAGTCCACTGTTCCATAGGCGGGCCAGACCTCCACCGAGTTCCCCTTGAATCCAAGGTTGGTCAGCTGGTTGGAGTCTTGTTTCAAACACTCTTCACCAAATGTATCCAGCACATCAGATACAATTACAGAGTTTGTGAAGAAGGATCAGCACTGCTGAAACCAATGAAATGGTTTTTTGTGTTCCCTAGTAAAGCATAGAAACATGTAAGATACATGTAAAATACTGCGATAATAAACAACATTTGTGTCACAACTGTCTGAGCTTCAGGTCTGTTAATATGTCGGAGGAGGAAAAAAAGTTGTCCTGAGCTACACTCACATTCATGTTCTCAACTCTGGTTCTTCTGCAGATAATTTATTTCCTCAGAAGAAAAGGAAAACATTACAGTGAAATTAAAAAGTGCAGTAATTTTATGACTGTTTTGATGATTCTGTGGACTGGTGTTTCTGCAGGAGACTCTCTGACGTATCACAGCGAACAGAAATTCCTCACGTTCGACCTTCCCGAGGGAAGCTGTGCCAGATCGTACCTTGGAGCATTCTGGTACAAAACGTGTCACTATGCCAACCCTAACGGTGTCTACCTGTGGGGCGCTCACAGCCTTTTCCGAGCTGTGGGAGTAGAGTGGTTTCACTGGAAGGGCTATGAGTATTCCCTGAAGGCCATCAGCATGAAGATCCGCCCTGTTCAGTAAATCAGTTTATCAAATTTATCAATTTATAACATATATTTCAGGTAGAACTTTACCTGACCATGGTTACGGAGCAAGCAGATGGTGGTTTCTGATATTTTTACTTTGTGTCTGTATTCTCTGTGCAAAGGGTTGGTTTTTATAATTTATCTGTTTAAAACCTGTAAAACATTGCAGTTGACCTGTAAAAAGTTGCATTTTTTATATAAA
This sequence comes from Crenichthys baileyi, assembly GCA_036173005.1. Taxonomy (NCBI): domain Eukaryota; kingdom Metazoa; phylum Chordata; class Actinopteri; order Cyprinodontiformes; family Goodeidae; genus Crenichthys; species Crenichthys baileyi. Next base: position 204,334 of record JAHHUM010000706.1, on the reverse strand, counting down.
AAGGGTAATGCAAATAAAATGTTATAAACTAATTAATTGAATTCTTCTTTTTACAGATAGTCACTGTTTTCTTAGAGTACTGACTTTTATTTTAATTTCACTATCAATTGCTCAGTTCAGCTTATTAATAGAGCTCTATAGCTCCAATTTATATACAGTTATATTCACCTAAATTCAGTTCAAATCAGTCCACGTCTTACAGTCACACCTGAGTCCAATTACCTGCAGTCCAAGTCAATTTTAATCCAACGAATATCTAATGACCAACAAAGTTAAAACTAAGAACAACCATTAGTTAATTCACCCCCTGATCGGGTTTGTCATCCAGAGACTTCCTCATATCGGAGCTGCATGGGTTTTCACCCAGACGTGTGTAACTGCAGCAGAACTCCCAGAAATCAGTCCCAAGATGTTCTTTACGGTCACTATTTTGGAATGTTACGTACATCATAAAAATGTTTTCTGATTACTGTGTGTTCAGAGGTTGAACCATCCAGTGAGAACAGAGAGAAAGAGAAAGTTCTTTATTCTAACAGTCCAAGTGATTAAAACCAGACTGAGGAGTTTTACATGCCAGGACTTCGGTATGCACAACCGGATCATTTATGATTACAGAAAGTCGCCATTTTCCTCATATTACAGCTGTTGGTGTGCCAGTCTAAATTTAGACTTGAGAGCAGGATTGTATGTATGAAAGAAAATTAAAAGGTACATTTCTGGAAGGAATAGCAGGAATTCCTGACAGGGTGTTTTGTTTCAGCTTTCTGTGAAACAGAAGAGCAGACCAATCACTGACTGAATGTCTGCTGAAAGATTAGGCATTTCAGAACCATCATTTAGGACACAATCTTACTCTGAAGTTCTGTGTGGTGCATTAATATGAGAGAGCTAAAAAGAGTAATGTAAGGGTCAGCCAGGTATATTATGCATCAGTTGCAGTTAAGTTGTATCTTCTGCCACAAATTGGCTCTATAAGCCCTGTCCTTATAAATTAATAAAAATGATCATATCTGGTCAATAAAAAGTTACGGGCTGATTTAATCACAAGAGTTTCCACCCAGTTGCCAATTGGAACCCAGTCTGTCCAGAGGTTGCACTGAAAAACTGTGTTTTTATCAAGGTTTGTTTAGAGTAAGGCATCAAGGGTGTATGTAGCAGGTATGCAAGCAAGTGAGGTTGACAAGAACAAAGCAAAGGAGTTTTTTATTTTTTTTATTTTAGCAGCCATGCTTGCTCAGTTGATCAGACTGCAGCATGATGGCTTTGGATGGTAAAGCTTACTCAGCTTAGCAAATGAATAGATGCATATAATTTAAATTTAAGCCACCAAGTCAAAACCTGTAAATCCTTTGGATCTTACAGTCTAATGAATTTCAGCTACTGTCAGTCTTGCACCTCTTGGCTCCAATGTTGATCAGCAGCCCAGAGCTTTACAAACCAGTTGACTGCAGTGATGCTTACCTGAAACTCAACAAAACCACTGGTAGAGTTTACACCATCCATCCCAATGGACCAGGACTGGCTGTCAAGGTGAGGATTAAAATGCACTACAGTATACAGTAAATGTGGACCACCACAGACACCAGGCTTAAATGGGCACAAGCTTTCCTTTCCTCCAGAGGGGGTGGTGGGCTTCTGAACTCTGCATCATATTGTAATGCAGCAGAAAGTCTGGGTCAAATTATGTGGTAAACTTGTCTGTGTTCAGTGACGTGGCCACAGAGGGGAGCACTGGAGAGTAGGCTTTCCAGCTGAAAAGTTAAAGGTAGAACCCTGTTTAAATGTTCCTGAAGGGATGTAAAGCTTTTGAGGGAGAACAAAAAACAGATTAACAAGCAGCAGACAAAAGAATTTGAACCTGATTAAAATATAAAATTTCTAGTTAAAGCAGGTCTGATAGGAATGGTTGAATCAAGAAAAAGTACATTTGGTGAGTGTTATTGAACAGGCCTGGAGAACAAGTCTTTGCTTATATTTAAATGGTTAGCATGTTTTTTTTCTGCAGGGGACAACCTCAGTCATAATTGACAATTTCTCCACCTTCAACAAGGATAAAGAAAACAAACTGCCGTACTATACCCCAGTGTGTTCTGGTATACGTGTCACACTGCAAACCGCAACAGGGTTTACAGCTGGGGGACTGATGCCTCTCTGTATGGTGCTAGACAGTGGAAGGGTTATTACTTCCTGAAGAACAGAACGATCTGCCCAAAGCTCTCGGCCTGCAGGACGATGTCTCGCGTTGAGACTCAACTTTGTCATTTTGTTTTAACTGGTTTGGAGCATTTTGCTTTTGTGTAAAACCGCGTATTTAAAAAAAAACAAAAAAAAAAGGGATCTTTAGTATCTGACTTTCAGCTGGAATGCAGACACCCACTGTGGTGGCTCACTTCAGCTCTCCCAAACTGACCAAATCCCCCATGGTTTATGCTTGAAATCTCTGCTCAAAAATTTACTGCCATGAAGTGCTCTTTCTACATTAGCTAAAAGACTGATATTCAGACTTCCAGAATGAAAGTCAATATTACATCTGAACTTTGGTTCCTGAAAAGAACGTTTTATACATGTGCAAAACACCCAGTTGTGATTTCAACTTGACCTATTGAGGCTTTAGGAAACCCTGTCTGGTTTCCTACCAGTTTCTTTGAATGTGTAACTGCACCTCAGCGGTTTATACAGCAAGAGTGGGCTATTGCTCTGTGGAAACAAGGTTAAATTTGCCAGCTTTAGGATTAAAATGTAAATTGAATTAATTTGCTAATGATGTTTGAGACTGTACTGTTAAATGTTACCAAATCCTTCAGCATGCATCAAGTCATGCAAAGTTAAACCAGTTAAGTTTGTTTTAATCTCAGCTGTTACAGGTCAAGAACAAGTGGGTTCCATAACACCCAGGGACATCTAAAATTGGCATTCCAGTTGCTTGTGTTTTGACACAAGTAGCTAGGTCAACTGTTCAAAAGCAGCAACAAAAGTCAATTGTACAAGTTTTATTGTCTGGATTCATGCTCCTGAGGTGCCAGTGTCCAAGCCTCCAGTAGGTTAAACCTGCAGAAGACATAAGTGTCAGCATTACAACAGGTCTTGTGGGCCACTGTAATCACTCCTTAATTAGACCTTCTGGTGTCCTTTAGAGCCTGGGGTCTGTGGCATTCCAGGCTGAGGAATGTGGTCAAATGTATCCTGGGTGTATTTGGAGTCAGTACGGAAGTCTCGCGCTCGCTGGTAGCCGCTGTCGGTGTAGACGACGAGTGATGAAGGGAACACGGGGCGGGTCGCGACCATTCCCTGAGGAACCTGGGGAGCGCTCCAGTGAAACTGCAGGAGAGGACGGCTACCGTAGGGGCTCAAGCGCAGCAAGTCAGCAATCATCTGAGAGACTCCTGCATCTTGCCCAGCTTTAGAGCCCACATACGACCCGGCACCAACAAAACCAGACCCTGTACCAGAGCCAGTTTCACCTCTGCTGTAGCCAGAGCCTCCAGAGTAGTAGCCTGCAGCAGTTTGACCTGATCAGAGAAGGTAAAACCATATCAGACATTACAGCCTCTAGCATTTAATAAGAGTCGAACTGTGCAGCTAAAGGATTTGCCCATTAAGTCTAAAATTTTGAGGCAACAAAACAGACAGACCCAATTACAAAGAACTGATATACTTGCTTTTTCTTGCAGGGGCACACGCTCCAATACTGAAGAGCAGGAAAAAAAATCCAGGAGCTCCTGTTGAGATAATGATCCTTGGTAAGTACAAGACCCAACACCTGAACCACAGAAGAGTATAAAGGAGAACTCACTTGAAACCACCCTGAAGCACCATGATGACCTCTGAGATGGCAGCAACACTTGACCAGGCTAAGCTCTGAAAGAGAAAAGCTTTGTCCTGGAAGATGCTGCAGCTGACTTTATATCAGTGCCTCAGCTGCTCTGATTACCCTCATCATGTTCACCTGGAGCCCTGCAGCTCAACAGGTGCTGCTCTCTTTAGTTCAGTTTGGAAACTCAGGATTTTAAACAAACTGAAATTCAACAAGTTACCAATTTATACAAAAATTTAAATAATTATGTATTATATTGTTTGTAATTTCATTCACTTTTTATTCATGGTTATTTATTATTGTTTCTATTATTTATTTATCCTTCCTAATTTTACCTTTCTAGAGGCTCAGCTTTTACCTGTCCTGTCGCTGAAATGGTTTAATTTCCCCCTATAGGATGATAAAGTTAATCTTATCTCTATATTAATAATTGTATGATTGTTATAGAAGTTTATGTGCTCATTTACCCAACTGTTTAGGGGGTGGATCCCTGCATGATTGAGCTAGTAGCATTTTATTAATTCACTGTTCTTTTCTCTGTGTATTTACGCCATCTTGCCTGCTTAAAACACTCTCAGTCCTCCTCACTACTCTTAACATTTCCTCACGTTGGGAGCTCTCTTAAGGCCTAAGATGCTTTGTGAATAACTTTGATCTAATTGAGGGAAAATTCTAAGAAAAATCTTAGAATTCAAGAAATTCCAAGATTTTTCTTAGAATGACCTCAATAGGAGCTACTTTTAGTCTTAGGATTTTTTGTGAATATGGGCCCTGAATTTCAACAAGTTCCCAATTTTATTCACTGTAACATGGATGCAGAAGGCAGAGCAAGTTGATTTGTTTAGCACCATTCATTTACATGGCAATTAACACTACATCATACTCAAATAAGGGATTACAGGTATAGAAATGTATTAAAAACAAGAAATACATTAGTAAATGAATAAGTAAAATTAAAACATTACATAAATAGAAATTTTGAAATGCATTTTTAAAACGAATAGCTAAAACATGATTAAGTTGAACTGATAACATAGAATTTGACCTTTTTTAGGGAAAGCCACAGTAAAAAAGAATCTTTTCCTTATTGAAGTGATGATAATCTTTTTTTACAGAGACCTATAAAGACAACTTTATAATGATCTAACCCACTGACAAGAACCCTTTTGTGAACAAAGTGCAGAAAATTCTATATAACAATAATTTATCCTCCTAGACTGAGGAAGTTTTTGCCAAATTCTGGTCATTTGTGTTTGACATGTCTGACAGTTGTGTACGTTTTTTGCTTTTGACTTTATTAATCAAGAAGTTTATCTAAACATAAAAGCTCTTATTTGATCAGTTTTGCAGTCTCATCAACTCTGGATGCAGTGGGAACCTTTAATATTTCAACCAATGAAAGACCAGGGCCCATATTCACAAAGATTCTCAGACTCTTTATTAATAATTGTAAGATTATTATAGAAATGTATGTGCTTATTTATTTGACTGTTGGATCCCTGCACAATCGAGCAGCTGTTTTTCATCGTTTGGAGAATATTTCTCCTTTCTGTCTTTCCACCCTCTTCTCTGCTTAAATCACTATTAGGCTCACTAAATGTCCTCCTCACTACTCTTTTCCTCACTTTAGGGACTAAGGTGCTTCATTGATAACTTTTATCTTATCGAGGGGAAAAAAGGATTTTTGTTAGAATGACGTCACTAGGAGCTACTTTTAGTCTTAGGATTCTTTATAAATAGGGGCTCTGATTTGTAAATTCCACCAAAGCTCATGTACCAACTTACATTTGGCTGATTGCACCGCTGTGTTTGCCAAATTCCTAGGGAGATTTATTAAATACATGTATAATATCACTAAACCAAGCTCATTGCTGGACCAAGATGTGGACCAAGGGGTGCAAACGGACTGCTTCCCAGAACTCCTCCACACACACGTCTATCAAAGTTCACCAAACTAAATAAATGAAAATGTCTTTTAATGGTAAATCATAAGGATAAATAATCTTAGCAACGATAATTCTTGTACAAATCTTCCAACACCTTACGTGACCATCGTAATAAAGCGTCAACCTTAACGCTTTTGGCTGCATACCAGACTCTGTTACTGAAACATTGCGGTGATATCAAGGTGATTATCAACTGATCCCTGGGTTTTATTCTTCTTCTTCTTATGCTCTTGTAAATATGGATAACCAAATCAGACTTGCACTAAATGAAATAAGGAATGCTGTCGCTCAGCTCAGTGAAATTCCCGTCCATGCAGAAGTAGCAAATAACATCGGGTTAAATAAAGATGCCTCTCCTGTTAACAACAGTGAAAATGTGCACGGTGAATTTTTACTCTCACAAGAGCAGGCAGTTGAAGATTTAAATAGAGCACCGTCTCCACCCGGCATCCATCAAAATGAATCAGATAACTTACAAATTCCTTCAACGTCACATGCCGCTGATCATACCGGGCAGCATGGTGGTAATTTCAATCCGGAGGTTGCAGTCGACCCTGATCAGATTCAACGTAAATGGTTTAATAACATTGAAATAAGGAGACCTTTCGCCAACCCACCTCCATGCCTGGATAACGTCCCCGATCTTGCAGCATTCTATTCAAACATCATGCATATTCACTGTCAGGATCCGCCATTTTGGACTCTGTTGTGATTTTGTGTTTTACTTTTCTGCTAGGTGTTTTTTTTCCTTTGGGTTTAGTAGTTATGTTTGTTTAATCCTTCTGTTTCCTGATAGTTTGTTCTCTCTCTCCTGCCTCCTAGTTTTAATAGTTCTTTCTCCCCTCGCCCATAGTTCCCTTGGTGGTTGCTTCCTCATTTATTTATTTACTAAGAATGGTTTTCTCCCATTATTATTATTATTATTATTATTATTATTATTATTACAGTTCTCTTTGCTTCTTTGGGTTTTCCCACTTAGTGTTTCTGTGCTTGTTTATGGTTAGGTTATTTGTTCTTGCTGCACTCTTCTAGTTTATGAGTTTCTTTTCCCTGTTCCTCCTCTTATCATTAGTTCCCCTTCAGGATATGTTTGTAGTTCTTCCCAGCCTTATCCCTAGTTTAGTTCCCCCCGTGTTGGTCTCTATTGTTCAGTTCCTTCTGATAGGTTAGCTTGTAGTTATTGTTTGCCTCTATACTTAGTTACACTTATTGTTTACATTTTGGTTTGCATTTATTCTAGTCTTTGCTTTCTCTGCTTCCCTCCCAGTTAGTTCAGTCAGTATTTGTTTGAGTCTGTTTACTTTTGCAGTTTCCTTTATGGTTTCTTTTGTTAATTCTTATTTGCCAGGTTCTTATATCTTGGGTTGTTATAGTTTTCTTAGACCTGTTTCTCTGAGTTTGTTATTTAGTTCTATTTCGTATAGGCTTCGCCCTTTAAGGCTATCGCTAGTGGGTTTATAACTTTGCCGCAGCGCAGCACTGAAAACTTCAGTCCACGCCCACCTGCTGTGTGGGCCCCACGCCAGTCCGTATAAATTACGTTGAGACCGGACAAATGGCTACCATTTTTTCTTCAGCAACAGCTTAAGATCACTGATTCTAGAAGATCGATGGCTAGCGTCGGCACTATTCGCCTTTGCCCGGCTTGTAATACCGGTTACATTATGAGCTACGACCTGCATGCCATCTGCGAGGGCTGCCTCGGTCCTGATCATGCTAACCTGGCCTTTACCCCGCAGTCCACCTGCCCTTCCTGCAGGCATCTTCCTCTGGAGGAGAAGCAACGGCGGCTAGCCATTTTCTCCCCGCTAGAAGGGTAATTCCCCTTAGCGGACCAATGCTAAAGTAGCTAATGCTAAAGGTGTCCCTGTTCCCGCGCCTTTAGCCCAGTTCCCGACTGATGACCTGGCGGGAAAATTCGCCCCAGCTCATCCAACTCGCCGAGATCCGGTTTGGCCCCGTTTTCCGGCGGTAACTGCTTACCTGTCGGGAGCGGTGGCCGAGCCGCTACAGCTGAAGGCACCAGTCTCCACCTTCACACCCGAGGGTGGAGTCCCTGACGGATCAGGGGTTCCCCCCAGTTCCTGCGTTGGAGCCCAGTCTGTCGGCAGTTTTTGTGGTTAGGTAGGGCCGAGACGTCGGACGACGGCCTGTGCCCCCCTCCCCCAGCGATCAGATCACGGCCAGGCTGACAGGCTGGAGAGACGTTTCCACATGTTGACAGTCAGACAGGTGATGGAGAACGTTCACCAGAACGACTGGTTCACCTCCATAGATCTGAAGGATGCTTATTTTCACATCCCTGTCATCCCGAAACACCGCAAATAGCTGCGTTTCGCTTATCAGGGGATCTCATATCAATACAACCGCCTGTCGTTCGGTTACTCTCTCGCCCCACGCACGTTCTCCAAATGTGTGGAGACGGCGTTGCAGCCGCTGCGCTCGGCAGGGATGAGAATCCTCTTTTATCTGGACGACCTGCTTTTGCTGGCTCTGTCCAGAGAGGAAGCGGCAGTACAGACAAAGGCGCTGGCCACACATCTGACAGTCCTGGGGTTTTCCATAAACTGGCAAAAAAGTTCTGTTTTCCCATCCCGGATGATCGTTTATCTGGGGGTGGAGCTAAACTCAGCCACAATGAGTGCCGGCTCTCACAGCCGAGAACAGACGCGCTGTCAGCGCTTCTCCTCCGTGACAATCCTCACAGTGTAGTGACAGCTCTGTCACTTATGCGATTACCAGGAATGATGTCAGCGGCTCACGTGGTTGTTCTGCTGGGTCTGCTCTTCAGAGATGGTTCATCGGCCTGCGCATAGATCCTGTGCGTCAGAAGAGGCGGATGATCTCAGTCCCTCCTTCAGTGGGACCCGACCTGGCCCACTGGAGAAATCCCCGCATCCTGTCAGAAGGAGTCCCCCTCAGCAGACCTGCATCACACGTCTCAGTGTTCACAGACGCATCCCTGTCAGGATGGGGAGGAACGTGTCAGTCTCAGGCGGTGGGAGCACAGTGGCCAGACCACATGTCTCTCCACATAAACGTGCTGGAGCTTCTCACAGTGTGGAAGGCGACACAGCATTTTGCTCCTCTGCTGCGGGATCAGCATGTTCTGATCCACACAGACAACAGAGTGGCAGCAGCCTACATAAATCGCCAGGGAGGTGTGCGCTCGGCTCAGCTGCTGAACATTTCCAGGCGGCTGCTGTGCTGGGCGCGCATCAACCTGCTCTCCATCAGAGCAGTGTACATCCCCGGCGTCTTGAACAGAGGAGCGGACATCTTGTCCAGAGGTGGTCCTCGTCCCAGGGACAGGAGTCTCCACCCCGAGCTGATTGTTCAGATCTGGAGCAGATTTGGGAAAGCAGCAGTGGATCTTTTCGCCACACAGGAAAACGCACAATGCCAGTTGTGGTTTTCACTGAGCCCACGGGAGGATCCACCTTTGCTCACAGCTCGTGGCTGAAAAGGCTCCATTAGCTTTACCTCCAGTTCCGCTGATCCCGCGGCTCCTGGATTGAGTCCGAGAGGTCTCAATCCAGCTCTCAGTGATTCTCATAGCCCCCGAGCGCAGAAGCGCGCCATGGTTTCCGAGCCTGCAGCAGCTGGTGTCAGGTCGCCCGTGGCAGCTGCCGTGGAGAGAGGATGCACTCCTCCAGGCGGGAGGGGCGATCAGGAGCGTCCCAGAGGTAGGACAGCGTCTCTGGGTCTGGGGGTCATGAGGGTTTTGGTGACAGAACGGTTTGTAACCACCCGCTGATGAAGCGTTTTCTGCGGGGTGTACGTAGACGCAGACCCGTGTCACGCGCTCTAGTCCCGCAGTGGGATTTAGCGCTGGTCCTACGCGCACTGGTTAAAGCCCCATTTGAGCCCTTAGATCTGGCTCCACTTAAATTTCTGTCTTAGCTCTGACATCTGCGAGGAGAGTGAGCGATTTATCTGCGCTCTCTGTCGCTCCTTCATGTCTCAGAATACGAGCCGACGGCAGCTCAGCTGTGCTGCGTCCTAACCCTGCTTTTACACCTAAAAGCATCACAAGTTCGTTCAGATCGAGAGTGATAACTCTGGATGGTTTTTATCCTCCTCCTCATAACTCTGAAGAGGAGGCCACCTCTCATCTCCTCTGTCCCGTGAGCGCGCTTTCATGTTATGTAGCGCGCACGGTTGCACTGCGCCGCTCCCAGCGTCTGTTCGTGCATTACAGAGAAAACTCTGCAGGACGTCCTCTATCTGTCCAGCGCCTCTCACATTGGCATCTCACACAGGCTTCTATTTCCTCTGGATTGGATCCTCCAGAGAATCTCAGAGCTCATTCAATCAGGGGGATTTCATCCTCCACAGCTCTGCATGGAGGAATGACAGTGGAAGACATCTGCACAGCAGCCTCATGGTCATCTCCATGCTCATTTATTCATTTCTACCTGCGAGATGTGTCAGGTTTCTCCATGACTCATTCTGTTCTCAGGGTTCTGACAGAATGATTATTATTTCGTTGCATTTATTATTGAGTCAATTCAATTCAATTCAATTCAGTTTTATTTACATAGCGCCAATTCACAACACATGTCGTCTCAAGGCACTTCACAAAACTCAGGTACATACATTCCAATTAATCCTAATCATTGAACAGTGCAGTCAGATTCAGTTATTTATTCAAATTGGATAAAAAGTTTTTATATCTAAGGAAACCCAACAGATTGCATCCAGTCAGTGACTTGCAGCATTCACTCCTCCCGGATGAGCATGTAGAGACAGTGGACAGTCACTGGCGTTGACTTTGCAGCAATCCCTCATACTGAGGATGCATGTAGCGACAGTGGAGAGGAAAAACTCCCTTTTAACAGGAAGAAACCTCCAGCAGAACCAGGCTCAGTGTGAGCGGCCATCTGCCACGACCGACTGGGGGTTAGAGAGAACAGAGCAGAGACACAAAGAGAACAAAGAAGCACTGATCCAGGAGTACTTTCTATGGGAAGGAAAAGTAAATGTTAATGGATGTAGCTCCTTTAGTCGTTTCACCTAGAAAGAAAGAACAGGAAAACGCTGAGCCAGTTTTCAAGGTTAGAGTCTGAAAGAGAGCACATATAGTTAGTTACAGTAAAAGCTCAGTCAATCGCCATGTCTAGGAGAGAGAAAGGGTTAAACACTGAAAGACAGGGCCATGTGGATCATCGGTAGAGGGTGAGCATTAAGTTGTTGCCAGGTGAAGCTCGGACGATCCCCCTCTCCAGAAAGGTGTCACAGGTAGACACAGAGTCAGGCCAGGTGTAGCTTCTAGGAAGAGAAAAGAGAGAAAACAAAGCTAAAAGCTGAAATAACAGCAAATAATGCAAAATTGTAGAGTAGTGTGAGAATGTAGCGAAGAGGGTGAAAGTGGTCATTATGTCCTCCAGCAGCCTAAGCCTATAGCAGCATAACTACAGAGATAGCTCAGGATAACCTAAGCCACTCTAACTATAAGCTTTATCAAAAAGGGAAGTTTTATGCCTAGCCTTAAAAGTAGACAGTTTGTCCATCTAGAGCCCACTGATGTTCATTGTTATACTAAAAACCACAACGATTGGGGTACCTCTCTCTTTCAGATTGATTCTAACTATTGGAAAAGAGAGGGGGTCATACTGGTAGCAGAAATGGAGGGTGTGTTTGCTCCTCAACCAAACAGTCACCCTTCCTGCATGCAGACGCAGGGTGCCATAATATTAATTATCAGCCACGGTTCATGACTTCTGCTGTTATTGTCACTGCGGCTGTGTTTCATTAAGCCTCCGTGTGAACAGAGGTTACTCTCCTCTGTTGTGTTGTTTGTGGCACACGAGGTTGTTATGCTGCATCATTACGCATGATCCAGCTGCTGATCCGTTTCCACGTTCCCTCCTGGACATTTTTTGACCTGCTCTGCTCATTGTTACACTGTTACACTTCGTCACCTTCGTTTTTCTTATTTACACTAGCAGGTCTGTTATCTCAGCCTTTCCCTGACCAGAGATATTCTTCTCTGTTCATTGTGATGCGCAGAACGCTTGGAGTGCGTAATTACGCATTCAGAAGGCTGAGTTTGGTTTCATTTATGCGAGCAGATGTTTCAGTTGTGGTCTGGATGGACCCAGTGAGGCATAGACTACATCCTGCTTCGCCTTTAACCCACTAGCGATAGCCTTAAAGGGTGAAGCCTATACTCATGGAATCTGGGGTTACAGTACGTAACCAATGTTCCTTCTCCCATGGTTTAGTTTTGTATTAGGTTCACCTGCCTTTCAGTCTCTTAGCTGTCCAAACCTGTGTCTGTTTTCCCTGATTACCTGCCCTATTGTTTCATGTCCACCTTTGCCTGTATTTAAGTTAGTCTTTGTCCTTTGTTCCATGCGGTGTCGTCATGTCTTTTTGGATTTTGTCCTTGCATCGGATCCTGTCATGTCTCTTTTGGATTTTGTCCTTGCTTCAGATCCTGTTCTGTTAGGTTCTGTTTTTGAAAGACCTTGTAATCTGGATTATCTTGTCACCCTGCGCTTCGCCTGCATGTAAGTGGACTCTTTAAATTATAGGAGTTTCAACTCACTCTGCTTTTCTCCATGCTTTTCTGCCTTTGGTCCAGCACCAAACAGCATTATGACATTCTCACTGAATTAGCTGACACTGCAAGATCCTTAACCAGACGTAACGATGTTGTACAGCTAGAATTAGTTCGGAAAAATCTCAATTGTAACGTCATGTTTAACCGATGATGGAAATATGATTCTGCCTGCTTTGGAGGATTGTTTAAATGAGTTAGTACAGTCCAACGCTGAAATGCCTGCAGATAATAACCTGGAATTTGTTCTACAGGTAGTTAATGACCCAGCAGGAGGGTCGAAACGTAAGGTTAAAGGAACGTTAGACTGTGAACTGATTAATAAGAAAAAGCGTCACCTGTATATTTTAGATAATACCGGTAATTGGTTATGCTTTGCCATCAGGCTTGCACATGTCTCTGACCCTAACCTTACTGATAATCAGGCTTTAGAGCAGCGTAGGATGTGGCAATACAGGGCTGGTTAAGATGATCAGACAGCAGTAACTTTCAGCGAAAGTGGTAAATTTGAAAACATTCTAAAGAGACAAATTGTAGTGTTTCACAGAACCGTTACAGGTTCTACAGCTCTGTGTAAATTTGAGATCATTTTCCCTGAACGATCAAACCCTCTCTTTCTGCTGTTATTTCAAGGTCACTACTATGGGATAAAAAATCTCAAGGGTTTTATAGGATCGAGATACATCTGTGCATATTGTTACAGCAGCTATGAAAAGCCAGACACATGCCACTGTGAAGGCTATTGTCCAGTTTGTCACTCATACCAGTGTATGCATGAAATTAACGAACCTGTCGCCTGTGCAGGTTGTCACAGAATCTGTCGTAACTCTTCATATTTCAGCAGACATAGGGAACCCCACAACAGACCTAATGCTGACAGGCCTATGAGTGACTGTGAGTTGGTAAAACTGTGCCAGGTGTGCAAAAGGATATACGTTATTCCAATCAGCAAAAACCACACGTGTGTCGTGTAAAATGCCATATTTGCGGTGAGAATATACCTCCTGGTTTAGATGTGACATGCGATGAACATCAGTGCTACATTCAACCCTGCAAACCCTGTAAACAGCTTGCTGATTAACTGATTTTTTATGATTTTGAATGCTTCATCTACGAGAACGGCGTGCACATCCCCTTTCTGGTCTGTGCTAAGACGTTGAAAGGTGAGGAATGGCATGCTTATGGATTGAATTGCACCCAAAAATTTCTTCTCCATTTCAGGAGACTGATGTACAGAGGGTATACCTTAATAGCTCATAACGCATGTAGGTATGATAGCTACCTGATTCTCACAGTTATGCTGCAGTTAGGCATTGAACCCCATCCAAACATGCCAGGAAGTAAAGTTCTCTGTTTAACCGACCCTGATTACAGGTTAAAATTCATTGATAGCCTATCCTTCATGTGTATGAAGCTGAGTGCGATGCTGAAAGCATTAGGTTTAAGTGATCAGACCAAAGATTTTTTCCCCCACCTATTCTCCTCTGAACAACGTCTCCAGTATGTGGGGTCTTTTCCTCCTCCATCCTCCTACGCTGTAGAACGCATGTGTCATAATGTTAACTGCCGACATGACCCACTAGCAGAGAACAACCAGAGGGAACAAAGTTCAGATCTTTAGTTTATTTAATTACGGGCCCTGGAGACAGAGACCGGAACTGGACACCTCTGGCTGCGGGAGAATAATAAAGTTACTGACTGGACCCCAGAAACGTGCCAGAGAAGGATATGCAGTTTACAGGTGAGAGCGGGGATTCCGCCAGGTGGAAGACCACAGAACCTGGGGTGTGTGTGAGTGGGGTCAGTCTCATCCACCGTGGCAGGCATGGCGGTGCCAAGCGGAGGGCGCTGGGAGGGCGGACAGGATTTGCTCAGCTGGAAGGCTCACAGGAGAGTCAGCCAAACGGTTCGATCCGGGACTCGGTTCTGACAGGGTCTCCGTGCCTCAGATTAGCTCAAGTTGGATCCGGGGAAACTGCACCGCAAGGGCAAAACGCTCAGGCAAAAAAGTGCAGGCGCAGTCTCCTCTTATACTGCCCAGCTGATAAGCCTGATGAGCTACACCTGTCTCTCTCCAGCTCCTCCAGGCGACCGCACCTGGTGGTGAAAAATGGTTAGCAGCAGGTAAGTCAAACCCCAGATCCTGACAGCATGAGCCTTCAAGAACAGCAGGAGTTTAACAGCTGGTACAGAGAAGTCAGCAATGGGATCTTTGACTTTGAGAAAGAAGCTCTTTATTATTGTAAAAATTATGTGGACATTGTTTATCAAGGTTGTGTTAAATTCAGGGATGAGTTCTTTAAGGAGACAAGTATGGATCCGCTTAAATGCATCACGATAGCCTCAGCGTGCATGAAGGTTTTTGTAACTAATTTCCTTCCTCCTCAAACCTTGGCTAGCCCCTCACCTCTGGACTGCAGACGTAGCAGGAAGACGTTTTCCAGCATGTCCATTCAATGGCTCTGCTGGATTTCAGACAGCAGAAAAATAGACATCGAACATGCGTTAAACAAGGAGGGAAAGCAAATCGGTCCATATTCTGTGGACGGGTTTGCGGAGATTAACAGTGGAAAGGTTGCGTTCGAATTTTACAGCTGTTTTTTCCACGGCTGTAAATTGTTATTCACCTCATGAGATATGTCCTTTGAGAGGGGCAGTATTTGAACAGTTTTACGCAGCCACTGTTGAAAGAAGCAAGGTACTCCAAACTGTGCAGGCCTTCGTCTCGAGGTTATTTGGGAGCATGAGTGGATTGAAATGGAAAAATCACACCCGGGGGTGATCAGCTTTTGTGAGAAAGTTAATGCACCCGAACCGCTATCACCCCGAGATGCTCTGTACAGTTGTCGCACCTACCCTATGAGGTTGAGGTACACAGCGGGGCCGGGTGAAACTGTACATTATGTGGATTACACATCTCTGTACCCTTATGTAAATGCTAACTGCGTCTTTCCCTTTGGGCAACCTACCATCATTTAGAAAGATTTTGATCCCAGCAGCTACTTTGGCATCATCAAAGCTGTGGTGTACCCCCCACAAGGTCTCTTTTTCCCCGTTTTGCCTTACAGAACATCCCAAGGTAAACTTGTGTTTACTCTCTGCCACATATGTGCTAAAATAAATAACCAGTCAGGTCCCTGCAGGCATAATGATGAGGACAGAGCTCTGACGGGTGTGTGGGTGAGTGTAGAGTTTTGTAAAGTGTTGTAGTGTGGTCATCGCCTTGCTAAAATCACAGAAGTTTGGCATTTTGAGAGGAGCAGTAGCACAATCTTTAAAGGTTACATTCACTGCTTTTTAAAGGGTAAGCAGGAGGCTTCAGGCTACCCTTCTGAAGCGGTGGATGAGGAGAGCAGGTCAAAGTATGTAACAGGCTACAAACTCCACCAGGGTATCCAATTAGACACAGGCAAAATCGAGGTGAACCATGCCAAAAGACACGTAGCAAAACTGTGTTTAAACAGCTTTAGGGGAAAGTTTGCATAGCGAAGTGATCTGTCTCAGACCACAGTCATCACTAACCCTGATGAGTTTTTCAGCTTCATGTTCTCAAGCAAATACAGGGTTAACTACTTCCATTTCTTCAACCCTGAAATGTGTGTAGTACAGTGGAACTACAGCAAACATGTCATCTCTCTCCCAAGCAAGATAAAGAATGTGTTTATTACAGCATTCACCATCGCTTATGCACGTTTAAAACGTCTCAGCATCATGGAGAAGTTACAGAACAGACTAATTTATATTGACACAGATAGCCTCATTTTTGTGACGAAAAGTGGTGAAACTCCTTTGGAACTGGGAAATTATCTGGGGGATCTTACAGACGAGCTAGGGAGAGACAGCATTTTGGAAAAACCAAAAAAATCTAGTGACACATGCTGAAGGCATCACTCAGATGCATGAATGAAGCGAGAGAGTCAATTTTGACAGCATCAAAGGGCTGGTTGAGGGCTACTTAGCAGGATCCAGTGGGGGTGTCATTGAAATTCCCCAGCACACCATCAGCCGGGATAAAAAGATTCTGTTTAACAAGCAAGATGCTGGATATCTTCTATAAGTCTGTTGTGGAGAGTGTGATCTCTTCTGCCATCATCTGCTGGGGTAGCAACATCAGAGCCAGGGACGTAAAAGAGCTCAACAAGCTGATAAAGAAGGCTGGCTCTGTTCTTGGGACTCCTCTGGAACCTCTGGAGAACATTGTACAAAGACGGATTCTTCATAAAATGAAGAACATTATGGAGAACCCTGAGCATCCTTTTGGGGACTGTCGTACAACAAAACAGAGTGTCTTTCAGTCAGAGGCTTCTTCAGATGTGCTGTAAGACAGGACCGCTACAGGAGATCCTTTCCCTTTCCCCACAGCCATCAGCATCTACAACGGCTCTTTGAAAAAAACCTGCATAATGAGCTACAAAAAACATTTAATTTTTCCCTTTTGGGATTAATAAAGTTTTTTTGGAATTTTGAATTGAATTGAATTGAAATGCAGCATTTGTTAAAAGGTTTGGGTTTGGGTGTATGACAAAAAGACACATTTTTTTTTGACGGCACAAACCCCTGCCTTTTGGTTATTAGAGCATAAGAAAAGAAGAAGAAAGATAAAAAAAAAAAAAAGGTTGTATTCCGCCTATTTAAGGAGATTGATTTTGATCTGGGAGTTAGAGCGCCTTTTTCTCAAGTATGATTGTAGGACCCAGGGGGCTGCGGGAAAACTTTCTGTAAAAAGTGTTTTGCAAAAAGGGTAATCATGTCATGGATGTTGTTCAAAAAATATTGTATGGATTTACACATTTTTTCAAACCATGTATGCTGAATTGCAGAAGATGGATAAAAAATTTTAAAATTTTTTGGAAGGATTGCCTCATTCTTTTGAAGATGAAAAAACCTGTTTCCTCCTGATCAAAATATCTGGTTTTTTTAGATGAATTTTATGCCCAAGCCTCAGATGATGAAAACGAAATGAAATTTACACAGTTTTCGTCACCATCGTATTATGAGCTTCATGCTGTTGACTCAGAATGTATTTCATCAGGGAAAAGTACAGTCGCCACGTTTGAACTGTAATTTTATATGGGGGTTATTTAAAAAAACCCAAGATATAAAACGCAGTTGATCATACTGGCCCCGCCAAATGTTTCCCATCGCAAAGGGGTCTCTTCCTGGAGAGTTTTGAAGATGCAACGAGATATGCTCATGGTTATTTAAATCATCGATTTCACGCCGCCCTGCCAGAATATTTCAGACTGAGAAGGGGCATACTTCCTCTAAACCAGTGGCCTGCTGTGTACGTACCCCAGAACAAAGTTAAGTCATCATGTCTGCACGTATAATGTCCCATTATTCAGGGCTCTGTTCCCCAACCCATTTCCCAGAAACGTAAAGATATTCTCGCGCACTGCCTCACCCGACCTTTTCTTCAGGCTCTTGTGAGATTGCTCTGAATTTTTTTAAAAAGGTAAAAAATTAAAAACTATCGCCCTCTCAACACCGGAAAAATTGAAGAAGAAGGGAGAACAAATCATCAGGCCCTGTTGGGCCCTGATAAAAAAACCCAGCACCCAAACGGTAAACAGTTGGCTCTCAAAAAACCAAAAAAAAAGGAGGGGGTTTTTTTTTCCCCCCCCTAACGACTCCCCACCCCCTTGATAAACCTTTATTAGTTCAGGGTTTGCCCCAGTCAGGAAACTTTTCCATCAGACAGAAGCGGGGGGAGAATTTGGATGCTGAAATGGGGAAAATTGAATGCCCCTTTTTTGGGATTTCAAAGAGGTTTTTCCCCCACTCTACTCAAGCAGGGTATTGAAAAGAAGAACCACGGGTGATTTTGGGACGTGAGCGGGGAACACGAGCGAAAACTCCAGAGATGAGCACCCATGAAAAAAAAACAGGGCCGGGGGGAAATACCAGGTTGTTTGGATAAGATTGTTATGGTTTTGTACTAAAAAAAACCTCCCAAAAAGGGCAAAAACCTTTAAAGATGGGGGTAAAATTTTGAAGAAATTTTTTGAAAGAAGCGAAATTTTTGGGGCCCTTCCGGGGGGGAGAATTTGTTTTTAAAAGGAATTGTTGAAAGGGGGTTTCCCATAGGGACTGATTTGTTAAAAAATCTCCTGCTACCGTTTTAAAAAAATTTCTGGGAAACCGCTACCCCG
Source organism: Crenichthys baileyi (assembly GCA_036173005.1). Taxonomy (NCBI): domain Eukaryota; kingdom Metazoa; phylum Chordata; class Actinopteri; order Cyprinodontiformes; family Goodeidae; genus Crenichthys; species Crenichthys baileyi. The sequence continues at coordinate 185,857 of JAHHUM010000706.1, read as the reverse complement.
AGGAGGGTTTCAACTTTCTAAATCCCTTTGGGGGGGTAAGAGGTAAAAATTCCCCATATCTTCATTTCAAAAACCCCTTAGCCGTGAGGGAATATGGGACGGTCAAAGCAGAGGGAAATTTATTAAAAAGGGTAAAGCTTTCCCCCGGGCTTTAAAGCAAAAGAAAAAATAAGAAGAAACTTTTTCCCCCCGTTGGTCGAGATCCGAGAAAGGGAAAGGCCCCTTTTAAAAAAATACAAACCCGTAAAAGCCAAAAAAGGTCTCTTCGTAAAAAAAAAAATACTCCCCTCCCCGATGGATCACATTTTCATCATAAAACCCTTTAAAAAAAATGAGATGTGTAAAACCCATTTCTTTTTTCAATAAAAAACTTTATTGATTATATTTTCATTTTCTAGCATCCCGGGTCTACTTTCCCCCACACAACAAACACACAACACTTTAATTTCATTTTATTAGAATTTTAAAAAAAAATTAAAATCCAAAAAAAAAAAGGGCAGTTTAAAAATTCCCCTAACAATCCTGGGAAAAATCTCCAAAGGGGGAATTTCACTGTGAGGGGAAAAATATTTGAAATTTGATTAAGGGCACATTTCTGGTATTTTTTAAAATGTTGGGTTTCCCTGAAATTTATTCTTAAAAAACCCTCTCTGGTTTTATTTAAGGGGCAATACCTTTTTGGCCCGTGATAAAAAAAATGCCTTTTGCAGGATAAAAAAAACAATGGTGGGCCGCCCAAAATGTGGGAAAAGAGTTTTTTTGAAGCGGTATTGTAATACAATATTTTTTAGGATCCCGTCTATTTTAAAAATTTTTTACGATGCTTTTACAGGGGGGAAAAAAATCAAAATTTCCCGGGGGGTACCATAAGAGTGAAAAAAGCCCGGCTTTTTCATCATTCCTTCCAAAATTTAGAACCAACCAGTGTTCTCCCGGAAAGTGTGAAGGATGTGTGTTCACTAAAAGTATGCGGGGGGCCCCGTGAATGTGTTTAGCGAGCCCGCGGAGCTGGTCGCACACCCATACACCCTTTAAAAAAAATCTCCCCGCAAGATGAGCAGTAGGTTTCAATTTTTATGATTATTGTGTCTGATTAGATTTAAAATAAAACCACAAACACACGGGCCCCTTTTTAATCCCCAATTTTCTAAAAAAAGTTGGTTTATAAACAAGCGGAGATGATCAGGTTTTGTAGTATGAGGGGAGTGGTTGCCTAAAAACGCATTTTCCAATTTAAAAATTTCCCCCTGGAAAGTGGAGGGTTTGAGCATCTGTGTCCTAAACCCCGGGGTTAAAAATTAAATGCCCAAATTGAGAGTATCCTTTGGGGGAAAATTTTCCCATGTTTTTTAAAACTCAGCGGGGAAGATCTTTTAGATGTCGTCCCCGTAGCTGTACACTAGTTGTAATACTCCCCTCACTGAATTGCCTTTGGTTTTAAAAATTTGGGGTTTGGGAAAGGCCCCTTGCAGGAATTTTTTCTACCATCTATAATGGAATTTTTCTTATCAAAGTGGGAGAGAAATTAACTCACAACACGAGAAAATCCGGACTTTGTCTTTATAAGTTTATTCAAAGGCATACGGCGTTTGAAGACCCTGTCACTGAGGTAAGTCAGTGAAGCAGAGCCCAGAGCACAGTTTACAGACAGTATTTAAACAGTATGTGGGTGTTACCTCAACTTAAAAGCATTTGGAGACATGGTCCTCTGGACCCCACCTCGAGTCAGAGGTAACAAAGCTATTTATGAGGGCACCCATCTGCTCTTCCTCAGACAACCCTTCATGATGTGTTTTAACCATTAAACTTCTGGTAATGGTTTTACAGACCAACTCCTCTACTAAACACAGAGATCAGAGATGAGAGGTAAATGAAAGTTCACAGCACTTTGGAATACTTTGGAGCACTAAATAAAAGAATTTCCATAACACATCCTTGCATGAAGCTAAATATTCCATATCAAAATGATTAAAAGCAAATGGATTGAGATCGCGTGTTCCTGTAAAGGTGTTATGATCCAGTAACGCAATCACCACATACTTGGAAAGGATTCTCTTGGTTGCACACCCTTGAATTTTCAAGGATGGAATATGTTTTTACATTCACACGTGAAAGTGGATAGAGAGCATTTGCTTTCATTAAAGCTGTAGTGTGACCCAGTCGTACAGCTGGAGAGACGGTAACTTTTTTGATGAAAAGAGAGGCTCCTAATATCCTGAATTTGAAAGTCGAGTTCCTTGCTGCCATGAGACAAAAAGAATCGTTGGCTCTTGTAAGTTTAATTTTGAGGTCAACAGAGTTTAAAAGAAGTCTCTCGCAGAAAAATATGTCTGCATGCAAGGGTCCTAGAAGATGTACCTCCCTGGAATTTGCCATAAAGCCTGCTCTGCTGTTAAGACCTGGGTTAGGGCCGTTAGTTGTAACGATAGAGTTCAGAGCCCCGGCTGTGTCTTTGAAAAAAAGACCAGAGCTAAACTGGCTTTTTAAAGAATCCTCAGAAAAGTTTAACAATGTCTCAATCATGGCTCTATATGGATGTGTGGTGCTGGATTGTGAAATCAATCGATCTCCGAGAGTGACATCACACTGACTGAAGATGGTGTTTAACAGGTAGTTGATGAGCCCTACAGGTGCATTCCGGCAGGTTTGTTCCATCCTCATTAGTAATTTTCACTCTGAGATGCAACATTGTATCGTTGAGATCCAGATACTTTTCTCCATCTCCCGGAATGAAAAACTCGATCGGGGCTCCATCGATGATTGCTGATAAAGGCTGGATCTCGGTGTAAATTCTTTCTTCGATCAATAGCTATGTCATCGGGGCAGAAAATAAGTCCAGCTCTGCCAGCATGGACTCTGATGATTTGTTATGTAGTAGAGCCATTATGAAATTTTTATAAAAATTTTGCTGAAAGATTTTCCGTCCTTTTTCGTTTTTTAAAGCTTCAATGATCCCTTTTTTTCATGTTTGGTTTTTGTTTTTTTTAAACCGTCCTTAAACGTTACCGGGGGCTTTTCTTGTTCTGCAGGCCCTTTTGGAAAACCCCCATAATTCCTAAACCCTTTTCTTCATGTCGGGTGTGTAAAAACCACTCAGTTTATTCACGGCACTACCATGCGTCCGAAGGGGATATTTGATGCAGCCGTTTTTTCAAGGGGGTTTTTGCAATAGCAAATCCTTTTTTAACCAAGGGGATGGGAAGCCGAAAAAATTTTTAAAAATAAACGTCCAATTCCACGTCCGTACATCCCGGGGCCCAAAAACCCGGCCCAATTACCCCCTGATTGATTTAAACAAGTAATGTAAAAAGCGATTGGGATCACTTTCGGGCTACTGGCCAGGGTTCTCTTTTTCCCCCTTGGTGCACAGTGTTGGGTTTAGGGGAAATAAAGGGGATAACCCAAAATCGATCTTAGATTTAAATTTTTATCTCTGGGAATAGTTTTCCCAAAAAAATTTTTATCTCGTTTTTACGTTTAAATTCACCGGTCTAAAAGTGTAGTCTTATAACGGTTTTATTTTTGGGTCCGATTTTTTTTCTATAGGGGATATTTTAAAAAAGTTTTCGGGAAACGGGGGAAGGTAGTGGGGGGGGGTTTTAAAGGTCAGGTAACCCAAAATCACTGAAGTTCCCTTATTTTAATTTGGGAAGGGAAGAAAAGGGGTCCCAAAAAGGTCCTTACTATTTGGGGGGCGACCACGCCTGTAGCAGTATAGGTGAAGGGAACCCAGCCTTTATTTTTTTTCCGCCGGAAAAGGGGGCCAGTTTTTGGTTTCAGCACATGAATCCTTTCCCGGGTTTCACCCCCACATAAAAAGCTAGAGGGGCCTGAAAAAAGGGCGAATTTCATACTGGGGCCCAACTTACTTGAACCCAAATCTCTTTTAAACCCCGGCTAAATTTTCATGGGGGATACCCGGGTTTTCTTTTTTTTGAAAAAAATTTTCCTCTCTGTCCGATTTGAATAACATTTTTTTTTGTAGCCCCACCCCAAATCCTTTAAGTATGGACCCCAAACATAAACCAACCCTTTTCCTCCTTAAAAAGAAAGGCTACATGATCCGGTAAATTTTTCCATGTATGGGGAAAATTAAATTTTTTTTTTTCTGTTTAATGAAAACCGGGCCATTGGCCTTCTAAATAAATTGTTTTTGGGAGAAAAATTTTCAGGGAAATTAAAGGGGGTATCATTTTTAAACTTTTTCCTTTGTTTTCGTTAGTAAAAGGGGTAACTTTAAAAACCCAGCACCCTCTACCCTGCTGCCCATGTCTGTATGTTTTCCGAAAATTTTAGTGCACACCTTTTATATACGTCTCGAAGTTCAAAAACCCTTTGACCCACTTTTGAATTTCTCAGGCCAATTTGTCCGGGCACAAAAAACCCGGGGACTGGGGGCGTAAATTTAATTTTTTAAACCATTTAAAACCATTTTGGCCCTTAAATATTTTTTTTTTTAAATTTTCCCCCCAAGGGGAAAAAAAAAACCCCTCAAATGGGTTTCTCCACCAAAAACCCTTTGGGAGTTTTGTATTCAGGAGGAGATGGGGTATCCTGCTCATACAATTAAACACTTCATCAGGTAAAACTCCCCCGTCCCGGGTTTTCTAAAAACACTGAAAAGGATTTCTGAGGTCACTTCCAAGGACCTTTTATTGCTGGGTGGGACTGGGGTTTTGTAGCTTCTAGTAGGTTTGCGGGGACATAAATTTTCCCCGGGGCGGGGTGTTTTTTGGCTGTAAAATATCCCACACCCTTTGGTTTTTTTTGTGCTTTTAAACCCTCTAAACCCCAGGGCCCTTTTCCCTTTCAATCGCTGGGGGCAAAATGTTAAATACCTTGTTTTCCTTTAAAATTTAAAAATTTTTTGTTAAAAATTTCTTTACCCCCCCATCGTCTGAATTTTTTTGGGAAACCGACTTTTTTTAAAAAACTGATTCAAAACCTTTTAGAAACCTCTGCAGCATTTTTTTCCCTTCAAAACCCGTACATACCCCTTTTTAAAAAAGATGTAAATTGACTTTTTAATAAATAATTGAAAACCATCTTTTTCCCTTGGGCCAGAGCTTGCGGGGTAACGAGACGGTTTGGGAAACCTGTCTCAATTTGGTTGGGGCCCAAAAACGTTGTTTCTGGGGAAAATTTTATTCTTCCCAGGGTATGTAAGTATTAGGTTTTCTTCTCCAAATTTTAAAAAATTTTAATTTTTTTTAACCGCTCCCTTCTTCACCGTTTCGTCTTGAAAACCCCTTAAAAACCCTTTTCTTATCCCCCCTAAACCCTTCCCGGATATAGGGTTTTAAAATTTTCCTTTTTAAATCATCCTTCCTTCACCAACCATCTTATCTCTTTCGGAGACTACTTGTTAAGGGAAAAAAAAAAACCCCGATGGTATTTAACATTTTTTTTTTTTACTTGTATTGAATAGAAAAAAAGAAAAACCAATTTAGATAATAAAGATTAAATTCAAAAAACGCAAACTGTAAAAAAAAATTTATTATATTATATATATATAATATTTTATATATAATAATATATCATTTTATATATATTATATTATATATAATTTATTTAACCAGTAAAAACCGAGAGAGAAAACAGAAAAACAAAATAGTCTCCAAAATGTTTAATCGGTTTCCCTAGCAAATCTGAAACAAGGGTTTAAGGGTTTAGGGCATTCATTATCGGTAACTTATCGTACTATCCGTATTCCCCTTAAGGAAACCTTGTACCAATTTTAGTTTTATATAAAAAACCCTCTCTGGGGAATCGTTTTTTACTTGAAATCAAACGGGTTGGGATTTCGTCAAAGGGGTCAGGAAAAATTTTTTAAAAAACCCGGGAAAGGGGATTTGGGGTTTATGATTTGTTGCATGATGCGTTGAAATTGATTGGTAAAAACTCCAATTCCAGGCACCCGGGTCTGTCGCCCGACTCGGGTGGGTTTTTATGCACCTGTAACAGGTTTTTTTGAGATTGTTCAAACAGTTTATGTTTAATAAATGAAGTTTTTGCTGTTTTCACCGGGGATTGATGAGGGCGGGTTTAGATTTCCAAGGGCGTCAATTTTGTTTCCCCTGATTACCCCATCCCCGATGAAGGCCCGAGGGGCAGGTTCTGGTCCCGGGGTTTTTTGGGAGGGTGGGTTTGCTGGTAGTTCCCTTTGGGCTCCACCACCCCCCTCTTGTCTTTAGGTGGGATATCCCGTGTCCCAAAAACTCAACCACCATGCCCCCTGAGAAGGTTGGAGAAGGGGGATAAACAATCTGAGGGGGATCCTGTTGGTGTGGCCCGGAGAAGAGGGACCCCAGAGAGTGGACGATGAGGTTTGGGTTTATGGGGTAGAGGTTTTTGGAGAAGGGGATGATACGGCCCAGTGTTTAAGCTTTCACCTGCTCAGGAGAGAAGAGGGTTTTCTTCTTTCTGGTTGTAGAGGTCCCATAACGGGGGTTTTCACTCGCTCCATACATTTAGGTTTTTTCCCTCCGTTGCGGAAAAAGAGCCCGTGAGCTCGCCCCTTTTTGACACGATATATATTGTAGGAAGGGGGCGGGGCCCCAAAAAAAAAAGTGGTCCCCCAAAAGAGGGCGTGCTTAGTCCAAAACAGGGGAAAGTCAGCATTCTTTTCCCCTGACATGACATCAGTCCCCCCAGGGTGAATTTTTGGAAAAAAGGGGGGAAAGGGCGCTGGCCCCCTTTCATTCCCTTCCCCGCCCAAACCCTCATACGGAGAGCCAGGATTGTTTTGAATACCCCCAAGCCCTGTTTAAATACCCCCAGCACAAAAAAGATCTAGGGGACTTTGGTTTGTTCTTGCACCCTTTTGCCTGAAAAACCGGCGAACAATTTGGTGGTTTTGCCCCACACCCCCCTAAAGAAAAGGTTATCTCACAGCTATTAAACCCCAGAGTTTGGGGGAAAAAAAATTCTCACCCTTTTTTTGCGGGTCGGGGGAGAGGTTTCATCTTCTCCCCCTCTTGTACACGGAGACTATTCGGGGTTTATCATTAGGTGGGGGGATCACCGCCGAAAACCAGCCCAGCGTTTGGGGGGACACACAGAGCCAATGACCCATTAATACCTCGTTTTGACCAACTGATAAGCAGAGCCTATTTCATAGATGAAAATATACCCCCCCCCCCTTTACCACTCAGTCCAGATGGTTCCAAAAGGCCACCTTTCGCAGAGTCTAAAACTGGGCCTTTGACTTGTAGGTAAATGATTTTTTCGGGTCCAAGTCCCTGGCACTATGCTGGAAGACTTTGGGGGTTTTACACAGAAAGACGGCATCTTGCTGACCCTGGGCCTCTTTTTTTTTCCATTGTTAGTGAAGTTGGCTCATATTGCGAGTATCTTTTTGGGGTTCAATAGTATTCAGATGAGGAAATAGATGGTTGTTCATCTCGGCACACCTTGCATTTCTCCCCGGTTTGATAAACTCTCACCATTGTTCAACCATCATTGCAGTGTTTTCTGCTAGTATTTAAAACACGCCCCTCTGTTTTAAATGGTTGATGCTAGATTACACCCCCCCTTTAAGGTCACTTTTCAAACTTTGTTTGATTCAAGGGTGTGCTATAGTCTCTTGTGTCCTCTGGCGTTTGTCACAATCAGTAAAATCAGCCCAAGTTGTGTTTAATGAACTTAACACAAACTTTTTCCTCAAAGTCCTACTTTAAGCAGATGTAGCCTCCATGAAAGGATTAACTCCAAAGCAACAGGCAAACTGGAAAGGTGCCAATAAGGGTCTCCATTCTAATATTTACCGGAGGGGGAAAAAAAAAAAAAAAAAAAAAAAAAAAAAAATCCTCGACATTTCGCAGCTCGTCATTGTGATTAGTAAGAATTGTTTTGGCAAGATCCAACTGAAATGTTAAACAGATTCTGAGAACAGTTCATAATTTCTATTATACACATGTAACTAAGCAGATTTTAACCACTGTAAATTCACAAATTATTCTAATGCAGTGGTTCTCATGGATAGGAGTCAAGCTTAACCAAAACATTTGAAGTCATAAGTAGTTTACTAGGGCTATACTGCAATAAGGACGTTAGAATAAAAATGAAAACCCGGGAAAAGAAAAAAGGGGCATTCAGCTTTTGTTAAAAGGGTTCATCTTAAAAGACGTAAAGGGGCGACCCTTTTGACCCTTTTAAAAGCCTCACCGCGGGGGAAAACGGGACGTCAGTATTCCCAATAGATGTCCAATGGTTCATAGTAGTCACTTTTTCCCTTTCATTAGACCTTCGGGGTGCCCATTAGACCCTGGGGCCCTGTGGTTTTCCCGGGTTTTGGGGAATTTGGGGGGAATGTATCCTGGGTGTAATTGGAGTCAGTACGGAAGTCTCGGCCGCTGGTACCCGCTGCCCGGTTTGGACGATGAGTACCCTGCAGAAAGTTTGCCCTGTTTCCTAAAAGGGAAAAAGCCATATCAGACACTACAGCCTCTAGCATTTAAAAAAAAAAAAAAAAAAAAGGGGTTTTGAGGCAAAAAAACAGACAAAACCCAGTTACAAAAGAACTGGTATAATTTGCTTCTTCTTGCAAAGGGCAAGCACTATAATACTGAAAGAGGGGAAAGGAAAATCCAGGAGCTCCTGTTGAGGTAAAGATCCTTGGTAAGTACAAGACCCAACACCCGGAACCCAAAAAAGGGAGTTAAAGGAGAACTCACTTGAAACCACCCTGAAGCACCATGATGACCTCTTGGGGATGGCAGCAAAGCTTGACCAGGCTAAGCTCTGAAAGAGAAAAGCTTTTTCCGGGGAAAGATGCTGCAGCTGACTTTTATATCAGTGCCTCAGCTGCTCTGATTACCCTCATCATGTTCACCTGGAGCCCTGCAGCCCCAACCCGGTTGCTTCCTCTTTAGTTCAGTTTGGGGAAACTGAGGAGTTTTAAAAAAACTGAAATTCAACAAGTTCCCCAAATTTATACAAAATTTAAATAATTATGTATTTTATTGTTTTTAATTTCATTCACTTTTTATTCATGGGGGGTTTAAATTATTGTTTTATTATTTATTTATCCTTCCTAAATTTACCTTTCTATGAGGTTCAGGGTTTAACCTGTTCCTGTCGCTGAAATGGGTTAATTTCCCCCCATAGGATTTTATTTTAAAATTAAACTTATCTCTATATTAATAATTGTATGATTGTTAAGAAGTTTATGTGCTCATTTACCCAAAATGTTTGGGGGTGGATCCCTGCATGATTGAGCTAGTAGCATTTTTTTAATTCCCCTGTTCTTTTTTCTGTATTTACGCCATCTTGCCTGCTTAAAACACTCTCAGCCTCCTCCCAAATACTTTAACATTTCCTCACGTTAGGAGCTCTCTTAAGGCCTAAGATGCTTTGTGAATAACTTTGATCTAATTGAGGGGAAAAATTTTAGAAAAAATCTTAGAATTCAAGAAAAATTCCAAAAATTTTTCTTAGAATGACCTCCAAAAGGAGCTACTTTCAGTCTTAGGATTTTGTGAAAAAATGGGCCCCCGGGAAATTTCAACAAGTTCCCAATTTTATTCACTGTAAAATGGATGCAGAAGGGCAGAACAAGTTTAATTTTTTTAGCACCATTCATTTACATGGCAATTAAAAAACTACATCATACTCAAATAAGGGATTACAAGGGTATAGAAATGTATTAAAAAAAAAAAAAATACATTAGTAAATGAATAAGTAAAAAATTAAAAAATTACATAAATAGAAAATTTTGAAATGCATTTTTTAAAACGAATAGCTAAAAAAAATGATTAAGTTGAACTGATAAAAATAGAATTTGACCTTTTTTAGGGAAAGCCACAGTAAAAAAAAAATCTTTTCCTTATTGAAGTGATGATAATCTTTTTTTTCAGAGACCTATAAAGACACCCTTTTATAATGATCTAACCCACTGACAAAAACCCTTTTGTGAACAAAAGTGCAGAAAATTCTATATAACAATAATTTATCCTCCTAGACTGAGGAACTTTTTGCCAAATTCTGGTTATTTGGTTTGACATGTCTGACAGTTGTGTACGTTTTTGCTTTTGGACTTTATTAATCAAGAAGTTTATCTAAACAATAAAAGCTCTTATTTGATCAGTTTTGCAGTCTCATCAACTCTGGATGCAGTGGGAACCTTTAATATTTCAACCAATGAAAGACCAGGGACCATATTCACAAAGATTCTCAGACTCTTTATTAATAATTTATGATTATTATAGGAGTTTATGTGCTCATTTATTTGACTGTTGGATCCCTGCACAATCGAGCAGCTGTTTTTCATCGTTTGGAGAATATTTCTCCTTTCTGTCTTTCCACCGTTTTCTCTGTTTAAAATACTTTTAGGCTCACTAAATGTCATCCTCCCTACTCTTAACATTTCCTCACTTTAGGGCCTAAGGTGCTTTATTAATAACTTTTATCTTATCGAGGGGAAAAAAGGATTTTTCTTAGAATGACGTCACTAGGAGCTACTTTCAGTCTTAGGATTGTTTATACATACGGGCCCAGATTTGTAAATTCCACCAAAGCTCATGCACCAAACTTACATTTGGCTGATTGCACCGCTGTGTTTGCCAAATTCCTAGGGAGGTTTATTAAGTACGTGTATAATATCACTAAATCAAGCTCATTGCTGGACCAAGATGTCGAAATAGAAACATGCTTTGACTTTGACTCATCCAGACATTTCCAACATGTTGCTGAAGCTGATCTAAGGTAGGTGTAATGGGAATTCTTTCTTAAGTGCTATAAATTCATTCACCTTTCTCCTCTGACCTCTGTGTTTTTATTACTGTTCTGTTTTTAGAGCAGATGGACTCTAAATCCATTACCAGAAGGTTTATGGTTTAAAAAAAAACACCCCTAAAGAGTTATGTTTGGAGGGAGGGCAGAGGGGGCCCCCTCATTAATAATTTTTTGTTCCCTCTGACCTGGGAAAGGGGTTTAGGGGCCATAAAGTTAAAACTCTTTGAAGCTGAGACAACACGCTCATTCTGCTATAAATATGATTTATACTTTGTGTTCGGGGCTCTGTTCAATCTGACTTGCTTGGTGACAGAGTCTTCAAATGCTGTATGTCTTTGAATAAAGCTTTTAAAGATAAAGTCCGGCCTTTGTCTATTAAATGAGTTAACTTCTCTCCCACTTTGATAAGAAAATTCCGTCATATAGGTCATAATTCTTGAGCAGTTTTACAGGAGTTTGTTCAGAAATATTTACCAAGACCTTCAAATTGCTCTTACTGGACTCTTAAAGTTAGCCAGAAGAACCTTACATCCGAAACCAATAACATCCTCAGTCTACAAAATGTATCGGTTTATGGCCCAAAAGCAGGCAGAGTCCCATTAGAGGTTGGTAAAGACTATCACCTCCTCAAGCATATTGTTGGCACCAAATTGTCGAGGTAGGAGAACTTTACTGGCCGTCTGTTAACTCTTTTTATTTGGCACCCCAAAGGTCAGAGATCAATTGTACGTTTTGTGGAAATATAACTGCCTTATTATTAGTAGCTAAGACTAAGATATATTTGGGACTTTGCTGTTTATAGATTGATTTTTATTAGGAGTTTTAGTTATGCTTTTGATAGTTAGAAAAAACCTTAACAGTAGCCTCTAGTATTATAACACAACGTTAAAGCTTGCAGGTGTTTTCTGTCTGTATCCTGAGAAGCCGGCAGTGTATTGGGGAGGCATGGTAGTCCTCTCCCTGAAGCTTCCTGAAAATGTGTGGGAAGCAATTCTTTATTAAAAAATGAAATGTATCTCTTTTTTTATGCTGTTGCTGGGGAGACATATACAGATAGAATGATTGTGTATGTAACTGAAAAAGGTGCTGCACAGCAAAGTGGGGTATAAAATGTAATGTAACGCAGCCCCCAGTGAGACAACACACAGAGGTTTCCAGGTAGCAGTGTAAGTGTGATGTCTCTCTCTCTGAATTCAGATTGGTTTTAATAAACTTGTGGAAACTACAACTGATCTCTGACTGAGGATTGTCCTTTGGGGTGCCAAATAAAAAGAGTCGATGAGAGGTGAGGAGTCATGTAAGAGTTAACGGACGGCCAGTAAAGTTTTCCTACCTCGACAATTTGGTGCCGTGACCTATATTTGGCACTAACTGAAGGATAATTAATTGACTACGAGGCGGATGTTGTTCTACAACACCACAGGGTCGACCCAAAACAAAAGGTAAGGAGATCTTTATTTATTCTCCTTTGGCCTGCTAATTGTGTCAGTGGTGTTGTGGAATAGATATCTGTTCTTAAATTTACAGTCCTGATCAGTTTTGGGTAAAAATATTTGTTGGTTGAAATAACGTAATAAGGTAAAGAAATCATATATTGAGTAAAAATATTTGTTGATTAAAACTATGTAAGATAAATATCAGCTGAGATACTTAAAAGGTGAGGCTGTAAGATAAATATCAGCTGAGATACTTAAAAGGTGAGGCTGTAAGATAAATATCAGCTGAGATACTTAAAAGGTGAGGCTTTAAGATGAATTTCAGCCGAGATACTTAAATGGTGAGACTGTCAAAGTGAATAAGTTCCGGATTTAGCAATCCAAACTCAGTCCTGACGAGGACTGGGGTATTTAGGCTGGGGTTAGTAAGAGCCTCCCAGAGGGATTGGGGACCCCTCTTAAGCGGCCAGGGATAGGACCCCGAGACCCTGAATTTGCAGGTGAGGGAAGACAGATAAAGATACTTAAATGGTGAGACTGTAAGAGTAAATTTAAGTAAAAGGAATTCCAAAGAGTCAATGGAGGGTTTATTCCTAGGACTCAAACCGGGTTTGTCACCACAGCGGTCGGACCAGGAGAGATTAAAAAAGGGAATCCTGCTGAGTGGAAGGGTTTGAGGCCCTGCGCACGCGCAAGCTTTATATCTTAACTGTTGTATTTGTATTTGTCTAACTGGATTTACTATGCATATCAGTGAGAAGAGAATAAAATTGAGTGGCTGTGAATGGCTGCGCTTGAGTGTGATTGATATGAAAGGAATTGAAATTATTAGTGAAGTGATGCTGCCGGGCATCATGCATAAGAGGTGAAGTGATTGTATAATCTGTGATTTTATTATAAACTGTACTGCCATAGAAGACAGAGACAAAAACAAACAAAAAAGGTAAAACAAGCACAACATAGTGTAATAAGATAACAGTTGAGCAACATGAAAGGAGAAATTGATAGGGAAAAGAGTGATGATGGATGGGGAAGAGGTCCCTGGCTACCGTTGTCAGACCAGGTGACTGTCCTGGCAGGATTTATGGAAAAACATGAGAAAAAGTCTGAGAAGGAAGTTCAGAAAACTATAGAAAAGATCAAGGAGGTGATTGTTGCAGGAGAAGGAGGAATGGATAACAAGCAACCGTTAGGTAGATGGTTAAACCGACAATATAAGAGGCATCTGAAGGATAAAGAAAGTTGGTTGATTAAAGCTGATGAGAAACGAGGACTTGGTGGAAGAAAGTGTAAAGGTGAAGCAAAAGACACAGGGAAAAAAGAGACAGAATGGGGCCGTTTGTTGGTTTGGTGGCAGGGATTGATCCACTGCAGTAAGAAGAGAACACAAATGAAGCAGTCAGAAAAAACAGCAGTACCCCCGCAGAGTGTCCCTCGCCCATATAGTCTCATATATATCCAATGGTAGATGTGCAAAGTGTTATGAGCTTTTCTCTGACCACATAGAAAGAGATGCATAGGCCCCAACACAGCACTCTCCCCCACAGCACTCTATACCATGCGCGTGTCTCCCACCAACAGGAGTGAGCCAGACCCTCCTGGGGAATTTTAAAGATAAATTAAGTGTTTTGAAAGTGTGAAGACGGAGCGTACGGCTCCGACTCACAACCTAGACAGAAAACGCGGCCAGAGGCACCCAGCTCTGAGCCTGATGACTTCCGGTCTGGTGACCGGTAGACAGCGGGGACTCCTGTTAAGGTGGAGATATCCCTGAAAGGAAATTGGATTCCTGAGCCAGAAGTAACAGAGAAGGAAGAAAGTGTTGAGCAGAGTAGTGTGGCTTCTAGCAGTGATTGGTTGAGTGAAAGAGCTGAAGGAGGACCTGAGACAGAAGCACAAGAAACACTTAGACTTTTAAGAGGGGTTGCACAATTGAAATCAAAAGTGCATAAATTATATGAGAAAGCTTCTCAACAGATAACAGAAAAACAGTTTAAAGATTCTGGGAGAACACACACCATGACTACTCGTAGCCAGAGCGGTCCATCCGGACTTCAATGTCCTTTGTTGACCTCATCAGCTGGAATGACAAAATATGTCCCTTTCTCATTTGGAGATGTACAGGCATTAGTGGATAAGTTGCCACCTACTGCAGGGTGTGGACGTGTCTGGTTACAGGAATTAGATACATTGACTAAAGGCATGACACTGGTCTTGGGTGTATTTAGAGCAATTTTGGGGCGATCTGTGTGTCCCTCGGATGCTAGAGAAATAGAACAGAATGCTGATTGCACTAAGGACCCTGATGACACACCCCTGACACGTGTAATGACAGCCCTAGGGAAGGCCATAAGAAATCAGTATCCGGCCACTGCCTCCGTTGCAGTCCCTCAATTCGATTGGGACCCTACTCAGCATCCTAAAGAGTACATTAGTGCTGCAGTGGACATGTGGATGAGACACACAGGAGTTAATCCCAAAGGTGACGGAACAGGAATGGGAGAAATGTTTAGAGAAGCCGTATTAAAAGGAGTTCCTGTTTAGGTGTGTCAAAAGACGAAAAATAACAGACTTCACAATGTGGGAAAAACATTTAATTCATCATTTACATGTAGCTCAGGAGGCAGAGAAACAGAAAAAAGAGGAGAAGGAGCAGCTACAGAATCAGCTCCTTAAATTGCAGCTGCAAGAGGCCAAAGAGAAATTAAGTAAGAGAAAAAGTGATAAAACTCAAAATATAATGTTAGCTGCAGCTCAAACTGTTCCTCCTGCTGGAGCTGCATCTCCAGCAGCACACACTCCCATGTCTATGCCACCACCTGTGACTGATCAGTGGCAAGGAGGGGGGTTGCCCCCTCCTCCACCCTATCAATTTTATTACACGTACAGTGGCCCCGGTCATGGAGGCGGATGGCATGTTGGTGGTCAGTGTGGTCGGGGTGGATGGCGTGGAGCACCCAGAGGAAGGGGTGGAGCCAGCGGGGCACCAGGAGATGTTTCCCACAAATGCGGTCAGTCTGGACATTGGGCACGCACCTGCCCCAACTGGGGGTCACAGTAGGGAGTACCATGACTTACGGTCCCTCCTAATGCAGGTATGGCACCTCCCCCATCCCTGCAGGGCCTGTATCCACAGATGGGTGGATATCCGTCTTACAGCCCATACTGACACACCCCTGAGGAGGACCTAGGCAGCGTGGGCATGTTGCCTGCAAAGGTGGGAGAGAACCGTCTTATTTTTTTAGTAGACACTGGAGCTACTTATTCCACCATAACACAGAAACCTCCTAAACCTCTGCTGTCTACCAAGACTGTTTCTATGATGGGCTTCTCAGGGGCTGCACAAATTCTCCCTGTGACTTTACCACTTCCTGTTCAGATTGGGACTCAGAGAGTAACTCACCCTTTTGTGTGTTCTCCCAGCACACCTGTTAATTTGCTGGGCAGAGACTTATTAGTGAAGCTGGGAGCATCAGTGCTGTGTGGAACTGATGGATTAACTGTAACTTTTCCAGATGGTTCCTCTTTGGCATGTGGACAAATGCTTCAGCATGGACAATATCTTTTACAGCCAGTTGCAGAGGAATATGCTGACATCTACTGGGGACTGCTGACCACACCTTCGTCTCCAAGCGGCATCTTCTCTGTGTATCAGCTGTGGAAACCCTGGATTCAAAGTCTCTGCCCCTACACCTCTCCGCCTGATCTGCCCCATATCACTCTCTTCTACGACCGTCACACTGAATGGTACCAAGATTTGTTTAATGAAACAGTAGAAGGTAGGACATGGTTTATTCATCCAAAAACATTTATCTGGCACCTGAGGGTGTGGCTGCAGCAGTAGAGTTCACACCTGAACAAGCAGAATGGTATTTCATGTCAGATGAAGCTGTTCCTCATGTTTCTCTTTCTTTGCATCCTGAGCACCAAGCTAAGGAATTGGGACGAGTGGTAAAGCGCTCTCTGGCGGCTGGGGACTGGCAGGACACCTCAGTCACCAACTTAAGGTATTTTAAAAGCACACACACATACTGTATAAAATGTACAGCTACTGATGAAGTCCTGTTGCAGCATGAGATGCTCACACGTCATCATGGACGAGAAAAAACAGATCATCCCAAAGCTGCAGCTCTTTTGCAGAGCCTCCCTTCTCAGTTATGGGATGAAGGGCCCACAGATGTAGGATTAATCCCCTGCGCCCCGGTCTCTTTTCAGGTTGCATCTCCCTTGCATATTTGGGTTTCACAGTATCCACACAAACAACAGGCTCAGGAAGGTATCAGAGACACCATTGAAGGCCTGAAGGCGGCAGGCGTGTTAGAACCCTCAGCTTCAGCATGGAACACACCCATCCTTGCTGTAGAGAAAAAAGGTACTGGAAAATACCGAATGGCACATGATTAAAGAGCAATAAATTCAGTTCTGGTGACTCCTACTGTTCCTGTCCCCAATCCCTATGTCGTTCTCTCCAATCTCGAACCTTCACAGCAGTGGTACACATGTACTGATCTAGCTAATGCCTTTTTCTGTTTGCCATTAGCAGAAGAGTGCAGAGACATTTTTTTCTTTCACCTATAGTGGGGAGTAGCTGCGCTACACCCGTCTGCCACAAGGATTCGCCCTTTCCCCAGGTATATTTAACCAGGTTTTGAAAGATGTGATACAGACTTGCCCCCTACCACAGAATGTGACTCTCATTCAGTACATGGATGACGTACTACTGGCATCATCTATAGCGGAGCTCTGTTTGCAGTCTACAGAATTTGTGCTAAGACATCTGCATAAACATGGATTCAAGGTCAGTAAAAATAAACTACAAATAGCAAGGAAGCAAGTTTCCTACCTGGGCAGAGTTATTACCGCAGGAAGCATGAGCATGTCAGGTTCACATAAGCAAAGCATTTTAACACACCCTACACCTCTTAGAGTAAAAGACATGCTGTCATTTTGGGTCATGCTGTCATTTTGGGTCTTACAGGCTACAGCGGGGAACTACATCCCAGGTTACACCGATCTCACACAGCCCCTCAGAAACCTAGTCAGAGAACAGGGCTTGCGCAATCGCAACAATGTCCTTAATTGGACACAGGAAGCAGAGGAAGCCTTTATTGCGTTAAAGCAGCTTCTCTCCAACGCGGCGGAGCTTACGCTGCCTGACTACTCCATACCATTTTATTTGGATGTTACTGTAACAAAACTAGCAGTAAATGGAGTTTTGTTTCAGAAAAAAGGGGGAGAGAGGAGAGTGCTGATGTACGTCTCAGTAATGATGGATAACATGGAAAAACGCCACCCACAATGCACACAACATGCAGCAGGGTTGGCAAAATTTATTCAAAAAACAGCTCACTTAGTGATGGGACACCCTCTGACTGTTTAAACAACTCACAGTGTGGTGGCATATGTGAACTCTCCAAGTTTCACCATGACAGCTCTGAGACAACACAGGCTCAGCAAAATCTTGGAGGCACCCAACATAACCTACACTCACGAGGGAATCAACATGGCGGATGGGATAACACGGGGAGGTTATGGCCGCAATAGCTGCACTCAGACTGACAGAGGGGCAGGAAGTGAATGTGTACACAGACTCCGCCTACTCAGCAGGAGCCGTTCATGTGGAACTCTGTCAGTGGTTGAGAGCAGGATTTTTGACAGCTGGAGGAAAACCTATAAAACATGAAGCAGAAATGAAAGAGCTAGCAGAAGCCTTGTTACCAGCAAAAGTAGCAGTGATCAAATGAAAAGGACATGACAGCAGTGATTCAGAAGTAGCAAGAGGGAATCGAGCTGCTGACCATTCTGCCAAGATTACAGCAGGTTATATTGCTCAGATGATGATGGTGGCTGAAGAGGAGGAAGTGAGAGAACAGGTAATCTTAGAGAGAGTAGTGGAGCTGCAGAGCAGAGCAGCCCCTGAGGAGAAGAACATGTCGAGGATAAGAGGAGCTACAGAGTAGTCAGGATGTTGGAGAGGACCAGATGGTAGGATGGTGTTCCCTCCTGGGCTTAAACAGGAACTTTTTCTGAGGCACATGGAGTAGGACACGTTGGAAGTAGACAGATGCTGGAAAATCTGAATGAGTGGTGGCATCCTTTTATGACAGACATGGTGAAACACTTTGTGAAATGCTGTACATTGTGTGGACAATTTAACCAAAAGAAAACTTTGACACCGTTGCAGGGAAAATTTCCCTTAATCACAAGACCAGGAAAAGAAATAATTATTGACTACACATACATGGTGCAGTCAGTAAGGGGTTTCAGATATCTGCTTGTGTGTTTGGATGCTTTCACAGGATGGCCAGAAGCATGGCCAGCGAAAAAGGAAGATAGCAAAACTGTGGTTAAATGTCTAATTTACCATTACATTCCCAGACACGGGTTTCCTGAAAAGATATGGACTGACAATGGAACCAATTTTAAGAACCAGGAGCTGCAACAGGTGGAGTCCAGTTTGGGGCTCACCCTCAGTCCGAAGGAGAAGTTGAAAGAATGAACCAAAACCTGAAAAACAAATTGCCTAAAATCTGTGCACAGACCAAATTATCATGGGTTGATGCATTACCTCTTGCTTTGATGTCAAACAGGTGTTCAGTGAACTCAACCACAGGATACACTCCATACGAGCTGGAAACCGGAAGAAGTTTTCCGGGACCACGAGGAGCAGTTCTGACATCTACAGGTGATATACAGAATCTGTCACACAAAGACTATTTTTCTCAGCTACAGACTGTGGTGGAAACCTACAACAAAGTTCTGGGAGCTGAGAGATCTACAGGAGAGCCAACGACACCCCAGGTCGAGTGGGTGTGGTTGAAAGTCATCAAGCGGAAGTGGTTGGAGCCAAGCTTCACAGGACCATACCAGGTGACCCAGAGGACATCCCACGCAGTGAGGCTGAAGGGCAAAGGAGAGACGTGGTTTCATTGGAGCCAGTGCGCCGAGGCACCGGAACCAGGGGAGACCCCTGGAGGAGACCCCTGAAGGAGATTGGAGGAAACACAGCTTCATCACAAGGGGCAGAATAATCCCCTGAGCTGTGTCAGACAACTAGGCAGTCTACCTTAGTTGTTGAAGAAAGAAGACCCACAGACACCAGCGCACAAGATGTCAACTGTATAAGGGACCAACGAACAGCAAGACTGTGCCACCCGGAGGACGAAAGGACGAGATAAGACAAGAAAGAATAAAATAAAATAAAATAAAATAAAATAAAAATTCATCAAAAAGTCATCAAACATGTGAGATCGATCCGTAGCACTCTGAAACAGAGTTAAGTTGCTTGAGACATTCATTGCCGCTCATCTTAACGTACATATCTGTGATTGCACTATGGAAGCCTTGTACCGATTTCATTTAATATAAAACCATCTCTGCAATCGTTTTCACTCTGAAGTCATCTGCTTGTATGCGTCGAAGTGTCAGAAGATTCTGAATAGCAGGAAGGAGATTGGGGTGTATGGGTCGTCGTGCGATGCATTGAAAATCGATTTGGTAATACTCCTCCTCCTCCAATATCTCCAGGCACTGATGCTGTCGTTGACTCGGGTGGTTCGTTATGCACCCGTAACAGGTTTCTTTGAGATAGTTCAAACAGGTTATGTTGAATAAATGAAGTATCGCTGTTTTTATCGTATTGATGAGGGCGGTTGAGATCCAGCCGTCAATTTCGTCCCCCTTTGTCCGAGCTACCTCACCCTGTTGGCGGTCAGACGTCTCGGAGCTCCTCCGGTACTTGGTCCCCATGAAGCGATCACACACTTTATCTAACACTGACTCTTAAAGGAACGACTCTCAACCAGTTTCTAACTTTTAGCTGTTTTAATCTAAATTAAGGCAGAAGAATGATTACAGAGATCAGCGCTGAGGCTCCCGTCTCGGACCGTCGCCGTCTGTTAGATCATGACGAAGAGCCTCGATAGAAGGTCACATATAGTTTTTATATCTGGCACTCCAATGCAATGGATGTGCACTCCCTCAGTGATTATCAGTAGACTATGTGTCACCATTGTGGTGTCTATCTGTTAGATTGTGTAGTAGCGGGTGTCCATCCTTAATCTAAGTGTGCTGTAGGTTTCTAACCAACCCAGTTATACCGGCTGCTCCACTATCAACCCCAGTGCCCCAGCCTCCGGTCATTTATGACAATCCTTGGGCCGTTTATCCTTGTACTGTGTGTTAATGAGCATTCTTATCCTATTCTAACAAAAGGGAAAACATTAGAACTTATACTTTATATTACTATGGTATAAATGGGAAAACCAGCTATGAGCATAATAATAAAGGTTATTCCTAACAACCCCCCTGATGAGGTGTCATTTAAAGGCACCTCACTAATTTAGATCAGTTAATCCCCTAGGCACTGGGTAGTGGACCACCTGCAACTGGGTACCCACCCCCCGAAACAATCATTCAACCCTGTATGTGTGTGTTAATCCTATATATGACCAGGGAACCTCCTTCCAGCTGTCACGTGGTGCTGTCAAATATTCTGATTCCTTTAATATCAACATTATTTCTTAAGTCACAGAAATCACTGTAAAGGATATCGGGTCAGACAGCGGCCCCCCTTTTCACATACGGGTTATCCTCTGTCAATCCAGTGAGCCTGATCACGGCCCCCTCTTTCTTACACTCTTGATTCGAGGGGCCCGACCCCTTAACCATCGGCATCTGACTGGTGGTTGTCCTCTCGGACCCCCTGAGTCCATGAAGCCCATGGTTGTAGTCATGCACCTAAGGATGTTGTGTAAGCTGTAGTAGTGAGCGGTGCGGCAGATAAGCAACAAGGGCAGATATATTTAATTAAGGCAGCAGAGATGATTAGAAAAGGCCACAGAATCATACATCCATAACAATCCCCCTGTTGAGGTGGGAAAAACCCACCTCTCATCAATCAATGTGTCTAGTGCATATGGAGCTAAGCTAGAATATGGGAGGCAGTTCCTTCCGTCCGTCGCGTAACTCCGGCCCCCCAAACGGAGTGCCTTCTCTCTGGTAACGGCCTGCACCCTCATGTGGGGCACCCCCTCTGTTTTTCCCATAAAAACGGGCCCTATGCGGTTTTAGGGTCTGAAATTTTATGTTTAAAACATCCCCCAATTAGAAAAAAAATCCGGGGGTTTAAAATTTTAAAAAACAAAAAAAATTTTAAAAACTAAAAAGCACAGGGGAAAAATGAGCAGCCAATGTGTTCAGTATATTGAAACCCCTTTAAATCGTAAAACCCTTTTTTAAAATTTCTTTTTGCAGTGTTTGGTCCGGCCCCCTCCCCTTTCATAGCCACATTTAATCAAAATTTTTCTCCAACATTTTGGGGTTTTGGTTTCCCCAGGGATCCACATCATCACTTGTGAAAAAATAAACCCCGGGGTTTGATATTTTTTTTTTTAAGAAATCTAAAAACCTCTAATTCACGGAAACCCCAATGGGCCAATAAATCCCCTGAGGATAAAGAGCCCCAAATTTACACGTTGCACAACACCCTCCCAAAAACTGCGATCCCCCAAAACTGTAAATGAATGAAATACTCACCAGTAGGTTTCCCCCATTTTCAAAACCCCAACTTCTCAAACATTCTTTGTGTTTTTTCTTCATTCCTAAAGTCGATTTTAATTCATGGGACAGTGATTGAAATTCTTTTAGGGCCTTTTAGAGACCCCATCAGGGGGTGTAATTTTTGGGGGAATAAAAGAACCCCTCTCCAAAAAACCACCCCCAACCGTTTTTCTTTCTTTTTTTAAAGGATCATACCCAAAAATTTGAAAAGCAATAATTTCAACATCCTGGTTAACGCCTTCAGCTGTCTCCCCCTTTTTTTTGGCCCCCTTGGTGTCATTTAAAATATCAAAATCTTTTTAAACGGGAAAAACATTTTTTGATTCAAAAAAACCCTTTCAAATTAAAAAAACACTTTTTCTAAAAGGTTTCCCCCTGCCCAAGTGGGCCCCAATGGGTTTGTCGGGCCCCCCTGGAGGGAGAGGTTAAACCCAGGGAAAAACCCTTTCCTCTCTGTGTTTTGATTTTGAAAAAAAATTTATCGGGACATCTCCTTCAAGCTTTCCCCAAACAAATAGAATTTTTTAATTGTTTTTTTTTTTTATCACTTTCCCTTTGTTGAAGAAACCCCACCCCCCTCAAAAATGAGGAAACGGGTTCCCCCAAAATTTGGTTTTTGTTATTTTGAAAGAAAAAGTAAAAGTTTATCTTACTTTTTGGGACGCATGGTTACTGGAATAAATTAATTTAGTTTCACAAGCACATTTTTGTGTGTTAGCTGGAAAATTAATGTTAAGCCCAAAAGATATCCAATCAAACCTTTTTGTATGTTCCCCCTCAGGTGCTTTCGTTTTTCCTTGGGGTTTCCTTGGGAGGGGGGCTCTCCCTTCCTGCAATATGATCTGCTTACCTTTAGTTTTTGGCCCTCATCCAGATTTTCCATCTGTTTCTCCTGTTGGTTTCCTTGGTTAGAGCCTCCTGTGTGTTGAAAAAAACCTTTAAAAGGAGATTAAAATTTTTAAATTTATGTCAGTTGCTCTGCTCTCTTGTTTTTGGGTTTTCAAAACCCCGATTTGAAGAGAGGGGGTAAAAGGGGTTTGGGGCAGGTTTTTCCCTGTCAGAAACCCCCATGGGGGGGAAAAAACCCATGAGCTCAGGGGGTGATGATCTTATGAAAAACATCACCGGGGGCAGCACACCCCGCCATTTCCCTTTTTTGTATCAGCACAAACTTTTTTGATTGGTGTTTAGCTCTCTCAGCCCCCTTTGGGAAAGTATCAAAAAAATACAAGCCCATCTCTACATCCTTTCACTTTCTTTTCCCCCCCTTATACCCATAAAATCAATAAAAATTTTCCCTTTAGGCTTGTTGGGAACGGGAAATCTCCAATACCTGTTTTCATAAAAATTTTTTATTGGGGAATAATGTAATGAATCATCTTCTCCCCTTTTAAACCAAAATAATATTTATTTTTCCCAACCCCATTTAGTCCCCAAATTTTTTTCCGTGAATTAGTCCAATGTTAGATATTTTTCAAACCTTATTTTCCAAAAAATTTTTTGAAATCAAAGTATTTATTTCTTTTCCCAGGGAAGGTGCCGTTTTTTGGGACAACCTATTTTTCAAACCGTTAAAATTTTGGGATTAATATCTCCTAAATTAAAACCCTTTAGGGCCCTTTCCCCCGTAACCTCTCCCCAAAATAGTAATAAAAGAAATTTGCATTTTCTGTAAAACCCTAAAGCCCATTACCTTATTTAGTAATTCTTTTTCCTGTTAAACTTTATGGGCAAAACCCGGGTTCCTTTTTTTTCCCCCCCAATATAGCCTTTTCCCCAATTTTTCCTTCATAAATATTATTTTTTTTTTTTGTTTTCTCTAAAGTTTAAAGGGTTAGCCCAGAAAAAACATTTTAAAGAAAACATTAAAAAAAGAAATTTGAAAACCCCCTTTAGACACACAACAAAATCCGGGCCCTTCACCTCCCCTCTTAAGGGAAAGTTTGGGCGGCCCCAAAATTTTTTACCATAAATTATTAAAACCAAAACCCCCTATGGTAGAATAAATTCCTTTCCATATTTTCATACTTCATCCTTTTCTATTTTTTTCCCTTTTTCCCACCCAAACCCGGGGAATTAGACCCAAATTTTCCACCTAAAAAATTAAATAAAAAATTTTTAAGTTTTAAACCCTCGGGAAAAAAAAAACCCAGAAATTTTTTTCAAACTTGGGGACTTTTTAAACACATAAGTAAACCCCAAAACCTTAAGAAAAAACCCAAAATGAAAAAAAACTTGGTGCCTCTAAAACGTTCATTTTTTTTGTCGAAACCCCAACTATAAATTTAAAAAACCCAAAAAAAAATAACTCACAAAAACAAAACCTATCCCTTTTCGTTTTCATGAATTTTCCACTCATGTGGCCCACAAAAATTCATTTTTCTACCTTGTGCCTTCAGTCATTAGAGTCACATTCTTCTCAACCACACGTTTTCAACCCTCAAACACAATCTTTGGATTCCTATTATTTCTGAACCCCAGAGATCTTATGTCCTAAATAATAATGTGTCATGGACCATAGTGGGTCGCGGGGGAGCTGGTGCCTATCTCCAGCAGTCTATGGGCGAGAGGCGGGGTACATCCTGGACAGGTCGCCAGTCCATTGCAGGGCAACACACAAACAACCATGCACACACTCATTCATACACCTAAGGGCAATTTAGAGTGACCAATTAACCTAACAGGCATGTCTTTGGACTGTGGGAGGAAGCCGGAGTACCCAGAGAGAACCCACGCATGCACGGGGAGAACATGCAAACTCCATGCAGAAAGACCCCCGGCCGGGAATCGTCATTTTAAGTAAAAAAGTCATTTTAATAAAAAAAGGTTTTTTCAAACAATTTTTTTTCTCCCCAAAATAAAATATTTCATAAAAAAAAAAGTTGTTACAACTCTGAAAGTTTTGATCACAACTTAATATTTTTTGACTGAGATTAAATTGCCCTTAGGTGTATGAATGAGTGTGTGCATGGTTGTTTGTGTGTTGCCCTGCAATGGACTGGCGACCTGTCCAGGATGTACCCCGCCTCTCGCCCATAGACTGCTGGAGATAGGCACCAGCTCCCCCGCGACCCACTATGGAATAAGCGGTAGAAAATGACTGACTGACTGACTGACTCATTTTTTCTCACGAAGAGAAAAAAGTTATTTGCACAACATAAACTTTTATTTGCGCATGTCAAAAATCTTTGGTTACGACTCTCGCTCTTTTGGTTTTGACGCTCTCTGTTTTTGGTTGAACTCAAAGAATTTTGAGTGGTGGAAACATGAACATCCTAGGCGGGGCCTAAAGACGAACGATGTAAGACAACTACTTTTAATCTATCTTAGAAATAATGTTGATCTTTAATTCTATCTCTGCGTGTTTTACTCACAAGGAAGTAAGCCGCTTTAAGGACTTTTAAGAAGTCCAAGGAGCTATCGAAACCTAGTACTTCCCCCTTGGCGGCGCTTTCGAATTCCGTTAAGCGGAACTCAGGATCCGTTCAAACCTTAGCCAAGTATGGTGCCTCATTCAGGGGGTCACTTTTATATTGTGTGCGAGGGAAACCGATCTTCCCTTGCATACGATAAAGGAACTCAAAACCTACACCCTTAGATTTTAGCTGTCTTTTAGAAGATTGTACCTTTCTTCCCGGGCTGTCACGGTTAAAATCGCACCGCTTGTTAACACGTCTTATCACTTATTAATGCGTACGCAACCATTATTCGGAACCATTTCTCTGCCTCCAAGAATTACAAAAACAGCTCACTCAGAACTAACAACACAGCCAGAGTGTTTTACAGGAAAAACACTGGAGATTTTTAATAGGAATCTCCCTACCTTTTAGTTTGCGGCTGCTGCTGTGATGCGTTGTCCTTCCAAGGCAACCCTATCCAAAAGTGGTTGTAGTAGCGGCTGTCCATCCTTAATCTAAGTGTGCTGTAGCTTTCTAATCAACCCAGTTATACCGGCTGCTCCACTATCAACCCCAGTGCCCCAGCTTCAGGTCATTTATGACAATCCTTGGGCCGTTTATCCTTGTACTGTGTGTCGAAGAGCATTCTTATCCTATTCTAACAAAAGGGAAAACATTAGAACTTATACTTTATATTACAATGGTATAAATGGGAAAAACAGCTATGAGCATAATAATAAAGGTTATTCCTAACACCCTGATTACTCTCATCCTCCGGTGAAGGCTGAGGGGCAGGTATCGGGTCCGGAGTTTGTGGGGAGGGTGAGTAGCTGGTAGTTGCCTCGTCCTCCAAGACCACCCTCTTGTCTTCAGGTCGGATATCTGCATCTACAGACTCAGCCACGCATAGCGGTGAGTAGAGGTCGGGAGAAGCACGATTGATATGATCTGAGTTTTACTGGTGGTTCCTAGAGTCTCTAAAAGTAGAATGGGAGGCAGATACTTTAGTTATCAGGCTCCTCACCTGTGGAACCAGCTCCCAGTTTTAGTCTGTGAGGCGGACACTACCAGCTGCAGTGCCCACTGGGATTTGTAGTGGCGGACGATACTGGATACAAAATGGCCGATGATGTCGAAAGGCCTGGTGGTGTCCAGCAATGTGTAAACTGTCCAATATTCAGCAAACAAGTGGTCCAACATTCCCCCCTAGGTTCAAAGGGTGAGATGAATCGCAGTCTTTGAAGCTACTGGGACCATCCTGCCTTTGCTGAACAATCCGTGATCCGAGCGAAGCAGAACAAAACAAAACTGTCTCTGTGTTCCTCAAAACCTATGACTGGGCAGAGTAGAGGTTAGCCTGGGCAGGACTAAACTCTGACTAACTCTTACCTTTCTACGTTGTTCAATGAGAAATACAAAACAATACATTCATTACATCATTACATTCTTTGGTCATCAGCTTTGGTAGCCCTGAGACAAATTGAAACAACGAATAGAAGATACAGTACACATATATTTATATATATGAAGAACATAATAATAATAATAATAATAAAACAAGATCATGGTTCATTGCTCATGCGTCCAACTTCCATTAGGCACTGGAACCTGCCTGTGGTGGTGCTATGAACCGTGGGGAAATGAATGTGAGGGAATCAATCCTGACTTGTAAACGCTTAACCTGTCGGTATGCGGTGTGTGCCATTACTGCCGTCACGGCCCATCCGATTACAAGGAGAACTACAGTAACGGTCATAGTGTGGGTTTCTGTCCATTCTGTTCGCCTGGGGAATTGAGGGAGAGGTGTGAAGCTTAACTCTGCGGGGGTGAGGCTGAACTTAATCAGTTTGGTACCTTCCACCACAAGTTGTTCTTCGATACTAGCATCAATGCTGAAATTATATCCTTTGAAGGCATCCATAATTTCAATTTCGGTATCATATCGGTCGAGATTAAGGTTATGGAGGATTATGTCTCCGAGGTGGAGGAGATGAACATCGTTTGGTTGGGTAATTTCATTCGGGTAACTGTGTCATGCTGATCGTAAGATAGCAAGGCTTCTGCCACTGGTGTGCTTACAAGCCATCGGTTACCCGCACGTTCGACTTTGGTTATTATTCCTGCGTCCTTCAGAGTTACTTTAGCCTGACAGTTTTGTTCAGGAGATCCCTCCCTTAAACCACACATGTAATCGGTGACGTCTCTAATGAAAGGATTACTTGGGCACACCCAATGGAGGTCCTTGGTTTTGGTGCACAGGTCTAAATTGGGAATTAAGTAAAGTTTCGGGTCGGCATCGTGGTAAGCTAAGAGTGATGGGGTTTTCAGATGTACGTGTGTGTTCTTCTTACAAAATCCGACATTCAATACTGTTTTAAGCCTATATACATTTGCTCTTTCAATGATAGGGAGATTGAGCATAAATCCTATCTCTAAGTCATCTGGGTTGACGAAAATGGGAATTGCGCTACCAGAGCTATAAGCTAGGTGTGTTTGTGGAGGTTGCAAGGTGTCTGTCGTGGTGGACCTTAGGATCTTCTCTACTAAAACCAGCGGAACTAGGTAAGTGGGTATACGTCCTTCGGTTAGACTGTCTACCGACGAACCAACCTCCCTTATCAGGTCTTGCATCAAGTCTCTTACAACCTGTGTGTACATCAAATCATTCTTGACCACTTCTGTGAGGGTTTGCAGTGCATGCAGGGTATTGTTAATAAGAGTTGAGTGTAAATTTACAGTAACAACGGTGCCCTGGAGGGTCTTGGGTTGTACTTCCAATAGTCTCTGTTGGAGGAGGAGTCTTTGTTGGATTTCTGGCATTTCTTCATCTAATTCTTGCACGTGTCTCTGAATAGTTTTCAGGCTCACGGAATTTGCTGCCGAAAGGCCAATGGAAAACAATGATCCCAGCGCCGTCGCTGAGGCTATCAATCCACCTAAGAATCTTTTTGGGCGTTTACTGCCACTGAGGTCCTCTTCGGTGACCATGAATTTCTGTAGTTGTTTGAGGATATAGATTGTAGTTTGCTTGGCATGGTCTATGGTTTCGGGGGTTTGAGTCCCCTGCGGTCTTCCTTCAGTCATGAGTGGAGGAAGGTGGATGTGTTTGCGATACACATCCCATGGGTCTAGACGTACGAAAACCCTCTGCGTGTGAAGTCTACAGTGTGTAATAAGGAGCCCGGGGGTGTCTTGCAGGACTGTGCCAGTTGGGGGTCCTATCTCTACTACGCCGGTTGGAAGGGCAAGTGTTGAGCCAACAAGAATGCCAATCATCCAGATGACCTCCATCCTGCAACAGAGAAACCCTGATTATAGAAGGGAGTTTTATGGGTGGAGTTGTTAGTGGTTAGTGTGGGTTTATTTTAACATGCACCTATCTGGTTGACCCTATGCGCTATCCTCCCCTTCCTCCTGTCTGGAAGGGAGCCCTGTTCCTATGGACGAGGGTCGGTGGTAGGGCTTGATCTGGTTTGCGTGAACCCATTTGTACACCGGGGCCTGTTTGGATTTTGAGATTCTTATTCTGTAGGCCACTGGTGAGAGTTTTCCCACAATTTCAAAGGGGCCTGCCCATTTTGGGAGGAATTTCCTGGTACGCCCGGTTGGTTGGGCAAATCTGAAATAGAAAACTTTCTCACACACTTCGTATTCACGGTGGGCTGCTTTCCGGTCATAGTGTGCTTTTGCACCTTCTACGCTGGCTTCCAGGTTCGTTTGTGCCCAAGCGAATGTGGATTTGAGGTGCTCCTTCAAGTGTGTGAAATATTGATGTGCTGTGTAGGCAGTGGTCACACTCACATCTTCTGGATGGTACAGCAGATGGAGTGGGATGGTCATTTGCCTTTCAGTCATCATCTCAAAGGGTGTTACTCCTGTGGAGCGTTGGGGGGTGGACCCAATGGCCATCAGAACCAAAGGGAGTTTGATGTCCCAGTTTTTTCCCTTGCTGCTAACATATTTCTTTAGCATGGCACTATGGTGCGGTTCATCCGCTCCACCTGACCCGACGATTGTGGGTGGTAGGGAATGTGAAATTTTACTTCCACACCCAGACTGTCAAAAAGCGCTGTCATGACGCTCGAGGTGAAATGTGATCCTCTGTCTGAGTTAATGGACAGGGGAAGACCCCACCGGCTGAAAACATGGTTCAGCAAAAAAACAGCCGTTGTTACAGCTGTGTCGTTTGGTGCAGGTAAGCATTCAACCCACTTGGTGAAACTGCAAGTCACTGTTAGGAGGTATTTATTACCTCTGGTCGATTTGGGGATGGGTCCAACACAGTCGATTTGCAGGTGGGACCACGGGAATGTAACCCCTCTTCGCTGAAGTGGGGCCCGGCTGAGTGGCCGGGATGGTTGGAATTGACAGCAAGTCAAACATCCTTGGATGTAGATTTGGGCGTCATGAGCCATCGAAGGCCAGTACGCCACCTGTTGGAGGGTGTGGAGTGTGGCTTTAAGACCCCTGTGACCCCCTACAGGAGAGTCGTGAGCGTGGGCTAACTTGAACCCCTATGGTCATTTGGTACCACCCATCAGAGCGTTCCACGTCCGTTGTGGGTGTAGACTAACAACCCTTTCTCCAGCCTCAGGTGGGACAGGTTGCGTCAGAGGGTCTTTAGTTCTTTGGTCTCACTTGTCGACAATGGCGGCGCTTTAGCTGACAGACCACTGGCCACCAGCTCCCTGATGGTGTGGAGGTTAGGGTCTTGGTCCTGCATGGTCGCCAAGTCTGTATCACTGGGTTTTCGTCCCAGGTGGAGAGTCTCCCCAGAGCTTTGGGTGTTTTCACACCTTTACTTCGTCTTTCGCTGAGTAACGGCGCAGACAGCATGGGTCTGAGGGGAAGGAAGCCCTTCTTTTTGGAAACCCCACGGGGTTCCACCTTCAGCTCCCAATTGAGCTAGACGGTCTGCTTCATCATTTCCGTCCTGGTCTGGGCCCAACGTCCGGGAATGACCCTTCACCTTTTTCCAGTACACTACCATACCCTGTTCTGTGGTGAGATGGTCACATGCCAGAAAGAATTCTGAATGTTTTACCTCTTTATTCCTCCCATTCTTCATTCCATTTTATTTCCACACCGGGAGGTGGGAGATGAAACTGTGCCGAGCATAGTTGGAGTTGGAGCAGATCACCAATTGTTTAATGTCCAGGGCTATAGCCTGCTGGAGGGTGATGAGTACTGCTGCGATCTCTGCGTACTGGCTTGTTTTCGGCCCCAGTTGGTAGTGGTTTGGTTCGGTGACGTGGTGTCCAACCCAGATGATGCCCACACCAGCCTTTGGTCGGCCTTCATGAAGGAAGGCGCATCCGTCAATGTAGGCTCTTGGAAGCCCTTCGCACACGTTTTCATTGAAGTAGCAGTGACTCGAAGGAAACTGGGGGGTGGCAGGTTTGTCAATGGTAGTCGCTACGATGTCGCATTCACAGTGCTGACATTCTGCTAACCCCTGCCCCAACACCATTTTATTATTCTGACTGTACCTCACCTCAACGTTATAACCCTGGAGTGCCATCATCCATGTTGCGATGGGACTGTTAGACACTCTTCCTTCTCCCAACCGTTCGCTGTTCAAGAAAGTGACCGGTTGATGGCACGTTTCAATAATCACTTTCTGCCCCCCAATGTAACTGCGGAAATGTTCAACTGCCCAGACTGTAGAAAGCAGTGCCTTCTCACAGTCTGAGAACTTCACCTCTATGTCACTCAAAGGTCGGCTTGCGTATGCGACAACTAGCATGTCTTGGTCGTATTTCTGCTTCAATGCAGCACTTAGACACCTGGAAGTGAAACTCGCTTCCAGGTAGAACTCCTTGTCCTTATCTGGGTAAGCCAGGCAAGGAGCAGAACCAAGTTTCTGCTTCAGGAGCTGGAAAGCATGCTCTTGGGGTTCTCTCCAAGTGAAGGGCGTGTCTTTGCGCAGGAGTTCTGTGAGAGATCTGGCCATCTCCGCATAGTCCTCAATGAACTGGCGGGAGTAGTTACAGACCCCTAAGAAACTCCGAACTTCCGACACGTTCGTCGGCGCTTTTATGTCTTGGATGGCCCGGATCCTGCCAGCTTGGGGCTCAATGCCGTTTGGGCCCACCGTTAAACCGACGTACTCCACTTTTGTCCGGCACCATTGGCCTTTTGCGAGTGCTAGCTTAGCCCCCGCCGCGCCAAGCTGATCCAGGACATGCCGGAGTTCGGCTAGATGTTCCTCAAACGTCCTGCTCCTCATAAGGATGTCGTCGACGTAAATGAGGTTTCCCCGGGCTGCGGCATCAGACATGGCCTTGTGAAGGAAAATATTAAATTCAGCCAGAGAGTTCGAGTACCCAAAGGGACACCTGTTCCAGGTATATTGTCGGTTCCCGAAGGAAAACGCCAATTTGTACTGGTCAGCCGGATCCACCTTCATTGTCCAGAAGCCGTTCGCCACATCCACTGTGGAAAAAAAACGAGCGTCTCTCACCTTAGCCAGCTCCTGGTCCAGGTGAATCATGGGCCAGCGTGAGAGGGGTACCTGCTTGTTCAGTGAACGGTAGTCGATTGTCAGGCGCCATTTCCCGGTCGGTTTTAACACCGGCCAAATTGGAGAGTTGTACGTGGAGTTGCATTCCCGTATTATCCGTTTCTCCAACAGCTTGTCGAGGATCTCCTGGATCGACTCGTAAGCGGCCAGGGGAATGTTATATTGGCACACAAACGTAGGGGGTGCGTTTGGGTTCGTTGGGATACAAACCGTGTGGAGGTCGGTGACCCCACAGTCATGGGAGTCCTTCGAGAGGACTGATTGATATTCATAGAACAGCCTCCTAAGCGCTGTTCTTTCCACCTCGGTGCTTAGTGCGTCGGCTTTCTCCAACTGTTCTCTGACCTCGGTTTCAAAACCGGGGTACGGCTCGCTGGCCGGGTCCTGGGTCCCTAGCTCTTCTTGAGCTAGTTGCCCTGGGTGCGTCGCCAGTGCGTACACCACCAGGTTGCCTTCGGCCCCCAGGGTAGCACCACAGGTGGATTTGGTTGTTAAAACCTCATGTCTCTCAACTGTGATCATGTCCGACGGAAACGTGAACACAGCGTCTGGGGAGTCCTGTCTGCCTGACACAAACAAGGGCATGTCTCCGATCACTGGGATGGTTAGCTCGAAGTCATGAAAGGAACTGTCGATGAGCATCCCCAGGGGTTTTGTTGTGGTTACCTGGATCGGGACTTGGGTTGGATTCCCCACCAAAAGATAAGTCGAACGGTTGTTCAACTCAAGCATGGGCGTACCACAGACCACCAGGTTCAGTTCTCTGAAGTAGGGGAGAGGTTGAAAGAAAACGCGGGTGCTCTGAAGCTTCTGTCCCGTTTTGACTGTCAGCCGGATCGGTACCCCTGCTGTTCGCTGCGGTACTAGTGAAACGGCCTCACTGATGGCCTGGCAGGCCTGAGGGATAGTTTGTCCTGACAGCATGACCACAGAGGTTCCCAGTAAGGGACTTGAGGGAGCACTGGCTCGGGCCCAAACAACCTGGTTGAAGGTGTCCAACTGGGCGCCCAACCGAACCAGCAGATCCGCCCCGGAGGGTGCAGGTGCTGAGCAATACTGAAAGTATGGGAGAGCTGTCTCTTGCCCACCTGCACATTGAGGGTGCAGACTCCGGTTGCCTTCAGAAGGCGGCGTGGCCAGCCTGCTGAAAGTAGCTTGTGGCTGCGTCACGCCTCAATTAGACGTGGGTTTTCCCGGGACAAACGCCCATATAGTTCCCTGCTGATTGCGGACTTCTCCAACCAAAGTGCTAAGATCACTTCCGGTGCGAAGGTGTTCTCCAGGTGCACACCTTCAACTATTTTGGGGTTGTAAGGTTTCACCTCTTCGCTTTTCAGAGAGCAGAGAAATGAGTCATGACCGCGAAGGGCAGTTCCCTGGGTGGTCGGGTGCACTTGTGCACCACGGGTACCCGAGACTGGCTCTGTCGGAGGCATGAGCTTCCCCAGAGGTTCTTTGGGCCCCTCCAAACTGGATACTTGGTTGATAGCGAAGGGTGGTTTACTGCTTGCGCCCAGGGGTTTTGGCACCTCTACCTGGGCCCAAAGATGGCCCTGGTGGCAGTCAATGAGCGGGGCCAACCTGTCCAGCAGGTCCTGGCCGACAAGGAGAGGCTCTGTGTCCAATGTGCAAATTTAAATGGGGTGGTCCAAAGTCATGTCTTGGAATGAAACATCCAACCACACCCAACTGGTTATGTATGAGCAGTCTTGGGTGTAGCTGGTGATGCTCACATCACAACCCTCAATCTGAAATGGTTTACCACGGGCGAGCATAGCTCTACTCACCTCCTCAAACAGGGTTGAGCAGATCAGGCTAATTTCTGATCCTGTGTCCAGGAGTGCGTTCGCCTTAACGCACCCCCCTATAATTGTCGGACAGTATAGGCGACCGGCATGTGTGTTGTGGATTAGTTCACCCAAGAATTTTAGGAAGGGAGTCCGGGGTGTTTCTCCTGACGAGGTCTCAAGGGGTCCTTGAGGTTTCCCAGGTGTGTCTCCCCATCCGACCAGACAGACTCTGGTTGCCGTGGGGACAGAGTCCACATCTAGTCATGCTGACGGGGATTTCGGATCTGGTTTACCTAGATGGTCGGTTTCCTGTTTCGAAGGTTGTGGTGGTGTGGTGGCCTCACGCACCGCTTCTGTTACCATCTTGCGTAAGGCCTCCTTCATCTCTTTCCCCATAATTCCTTCTGCATGTCGGTCCCACCCTTTTTCACCAGTCTTACCTTTTGGCCTCGCTTGATGGTCAGGGCGTCTGCTGGACCTGGGGTTATCCGGTTTCCCAGACTTTGGTTGCCGTTCATTGCCAACCCCCCGTTCCTGCTGACACAGAATATTCTTCCCTTAGAGCTTCGCAGAGGGTTGAATAACGGTCTCGGACTGCAGGGGGTAGGCTCTCCATGAAAACATGGACGCTCCTGGATGTTGTCTTCCAGATGAGCTTCAGTTTTTCCCGTGCTGATGGGCAATACAAATCTAAAAGACAGCGTTCAACTTCCCTAAGATAGTCATCCATGTTTGACTCTGCATTATTATGGTCGAAACGCTCTATGTCTTTGGCCAGAGACTCAAGCTGGCGGGTGTGCAATCCACTCTCAGGGATTGGTGCCGGCCCATCTGAGTCATCATCTGAGAGTTCACTCCGGCTGCACTCAGGGTGTGTCAGTGCATCACGCCTAATCCTCTGAGGAGGCAGTGGAAGCTGCTCAGGGTACAACGGCGGGCCCTGTGCTCCCCGGACTCGGGTCCTGGGCAGCGGTTGAGGGCGGTAGGAACCACCGGAATCCCAGGGGCGGCTCTCCTGTCGCCTTGGCGGAGGTGAGGGATTGTAGAGGACCGTACTGCGAGTCAAGTTTGAAGGCTGCTCGCCTCTAAGCCTTGAACTATTTACTCCTGCTGGATCCCCAGCCAGGAATCGTTCATGGCTGCTGATTATAGTGGAGAGGGGCACCGCACCACTGAACCTATTCTGACTACTTACACCTGTTCTTGCCTCGGTGGATGTATGGGGAACCCCATGAGCCCTGAAAGGTAATCTCTGGAGAGCAGCTTCTACATCCTCCAGATCTGACCTGCAGGTTCTCTCAGGGTATCGCAGGTTTGGCTCACCTTCAAAGGTTTCAACCTGTGAGGTGGGTTTCTGTCCCCCCCCCCCCCCCCCCCCCCATTCCTCCAGGGATGGGGGAGTGGCCTTGTCTCCAACCTATTTCGAACTTCTGTTAGTTCACCTCTAAGGACATCCACCGTCTGCAAAGTATCATTCAGTCAACTCCTGAATCCTGGCTTCACATTGCTCAATGCCATAATCATTGAGACCTTTAGGCTCCTCTGAGGATAATAGAATCAATGACCCAATCGTTTCTTGTGCCTGCATTCCTATGGGGTCCTCTAACATACACACATCTCCAGCTGCAGTCTGGGATGTTTCCTCCATCTTTGGCCCCAAATGCACAATGGTAATACACTGACAATGCAAACACACAAACTGTTTAGCTATGAACCACTACTAAAATTACCAGTCGTACCAATTAGCAGTAACACAAACAGCTAAACCGTGAGGGACCGGTGCAAAGAGGATTGGGTGGCGGACGAAGGTGGAGACCTTAGGGGCCCGATCCCCGGATGCTTAGGCTGGCTCTAGGGACGTGGAATGTTACCTCGCTGGGGGGGGGAGGAGCCTGAGCTTGTGCGGGAGGTCGAGAGATATTGACTAGAAATAGTCGGGCTCACCTCCACGCACAGCGTGGGCTCTGGAACCCATCTCCTTGAGAGGGGCTGG
Organism: Crenichthys baileyi; assembly: GCA_036173005.1. NCBI lineage: Eukaryota > Metazoa > Chordata > Actinopteri > Cyprinodontiformes > Goodeidae > Crenichthys > Crenichthys baileyi. The sequence goes on along the minus strand of JAHHUM010000706.1, from coordinate 150,422 downwards.
ACTCTCTTCTACTCTGGAGTGGCACACGGTGAGAGGCGGCGGGCTGGGGTGGGTTTGCTTGTTGCCCCCCAGCTCAGCCGTCTCGTGTTGGGGTTTACCCCGGTGGATGAGAGGGTCGCATCCCTGCGCCTTCGGGTCGGGGATAGGTCTCTGACTGTTGTTACGGCCTACGGGCCGAGCGGTAGTGCGGAGTACCCGGCCTTCTTGGTGTCCCTGTCGGGGGTGCTGGATAGTGCCCCTCCCGGGGACTCCATTATTCTGCTGGGGGACTTGAACGCCCACGTGGGAAACGACAGTGACACCTGGAAAGGCGAGATCAGGAGGAATGGCCTCCCCAATCTGAATCTGAGTGGTGTTTTGTTATTGGACTTCTGTGCTAGTCACGGATTGTCCATAATGAACACCATGTTCAAGCATAAGGGCGTCCATCAGTGCACTTGGCACCAGGACACCCTAGGCAGGAGGTCAATGATCGACTTTGTTGTCGTATCATCAGACCTTCGGCCGCATGTTTTGGACACTCGGGTGAAGAGAAGGGCTGAGCTGTCCACTGATCACCACCTAGTGGTGAGTTGGATCCGCTGGAGGAGGAGAAAGCCGGACAGACTTGGCAGGCCCAAGCGCCTAGTGAGGGTCTGCTGGGAACGCCTGGGGGAGCCCTCGGCCAGGGATGTATTCAACTCCCACCTCCGGGAGAGCTTTAACCAGATTCCTGGGGATGTTGGAGACATAGAGTCCGAGTGGACCATATTCTCCGCATCTATTGTCGATGCTGCTGCCCGTAGCTGCGGCCGTAAGGTCTGCGGTGCCTGTCGTGGCGGCAATCCCAGAACCCGGTGGTGGACACCGGCAGTAAGGGATGCTGTCAAGCTGAAGAAGGAGTCCTATCGGCTGTGGTTGGCTTGTGGGACTCCTGAGGCGGCTGACGGGTACCGTGAGGCCAAGCGTGCTGTGGCCCGGGCTGTGGCAGAGGCAAAAACCCGGGCCTGGGAGGAGTTCGGTGAGGCCATGGAGAAGGACTACCGGTCGGCCTTGAAACGATTCTGGCAAACCGTCCGGCGCCTCAGGAGGGGGAAGCAGTGCTTCGCCAACACTGTTTATAGTGGGGGTGGGAGGCTGCTGACCTCGACTGGGGACATTATCGGGCGGTGGAAGGAGTACTTCGAGGATCTCCTCAACCCTGCCATCACACATTCCCTGGTGGAAACAGAGGCTGGGGACTCGGGGTTGGACTCTTTCATCACCCAGGCTGAAGTCACCGAGGTGGTTAAAAAGCTCCGCGGTGGCAAGGCTTTGGGGTGGATGAGATCCGCCCTGAGTACCTCAAATCTCTGGATGTTGTGGGGCTGTCATGGTTGACACGCCTCTTCAACATTGCATGGCGGTCGGGGACAGTGCCTCTGGACTGGCAGACCGGGGTGGTGGTCCCCCTTCATAAGAAGGGGGACCGGAGGGTGTGTTCCAACTACAGGGGGACCACACTCCTCAGCCTCCCTGGTAAGGCCTACGCCAGGGTATTGGAGAGGAGAGTGCAGCCGATAGTCGAACCTCGTTTTCAGGAGGAGCAGTGTGGTTTTCGTCCCGGCCGTGGAACACTGGACCAACTCTATACCCTCTACAGGGTACTCGAGGGCTCATGGGAGTTTGCCTAACCGGTTCACATGTGTTTTGTGGACCTGGAGAAGGCATTCGACTGTGTCCCTCGTGATGCCTTGTGGGGGGTGCTCCAGGAGTATGGAATCCTTTATTAGGGGCCATACGGTCCCTGTACGAGCGGAGCAGGAGTTTGGTCCGCATTGCCGGCACTAAGTCGAACCTGTTCCCGGTGCATGCTGGACTCCGGCAGGGCTGCCCTTTGTCACCGGTCCTGTTCATAACTTTTATGGACAGGATTTCTAGATGCAGCCAAGGGCCGGAAGGGGTCTGGTTTGGGGACCAGTGGATTTCGTCTCTTCTTTTTGCAGATGACGTGGTCCTGCTGGCCCCCTCTAGCCAAGACCTACAGCATGTGCTGGGGCGGTTCACAGCCGAGTGTGAAGCGGCTGGGATGAGGATCAGCTCCTCCAAGTCAGAGGCCATGGTACTCAACCGGAAAAGGGTGGCTTGTCCTCTTCAGGTTGGAGGGGAGTTCCTGCCTCAAGTGGAGGAGTTCAAGTATCTCGGGGTCTTGTTCACGAGTGAGGGAAGAATGGAGCGGGAGATCGACAGACGGATCGGTGCGGCTGCCGCAGTAATGGGGGCGCTGTGCTGGTCCGTTTTGGTGAAGAGAGAGCTGAGGCGAAAAGCGAAGCTCTCGATTTACCGGTCGGTCTACGTTCCTACCCTCACCTATGGCCATGAACTTTGGGTCATGACCGAAAGAACGTGATCCCGGATACAAGCGGCTTAAATGAGCTTCCTCCGTAGGGTGGCCGGGCACTCCCTTAGAGATAGGGTGAGGAGCTCGACCATTTGGGAGGGGCTCGGAGTAGAGCCGCTGCTACTCCACATCGAAAGGAGCCAGTTGAGGTGCCTCGGGCATCTATTCCGGATGCCTCCTGGACGCCTTCCTCGGGAGGTGTTCCAGGCACGTCCCACCGGGAGGAGGTCCAGGGGACGGCCCAGGACACGCTGGAGGGACTATGTCTCTCGGCTGGCCTGGGAACACCTTGGGCTCCCCTCGGAGGAGCTGGAGCAGGTGTCTGGGGAGAGGGACGTCTGGGTGTCTCTGCTGAGTCTGCTGCCCCCGCGACCCGGTCCTGGATAAAGCGGCAGACGACGAGTACGAGTACGACGAGTACAAACAGCTAAACTGTTCTTTGATGAATAATAGCTAAATTAGTTAGCAGCACACAAACAGGCTGAGCTGTTCTATGATGAACTGTAGCTAACTTAGTTAGCAGCAATACAAACAGCTAAGCTGTTCAGCTAGCTGTCTGATTCAGATATGTATCCTGCAGGTGTATGGGTTTGCTTAAAATGGGAGTAATCAAGCAATCAAAACGCATAAAAAGGGAAAGAGGAAAGGAAAAGACGATTTTCTTTTCCTGAAATAACCCAAACCCAACTTCAAAATACAATTTTTAAAAGTGGAAGACGAAACTAAACATTCAATGCTGTTTTTAGCTTCAAATAAATGTTAGTGCTTCCTAATATGGATCACTTACCTTCTAGTTAGGCAACTAAGTTAGTTTTGGTGAGTCAGATCAAACATGCTTCACACAATAAAACCCAGCAAAAACGCTTAATTTTTATCCAAAGTGGTCATGAATGATCAATAACTTCAGCTTTCAACACTAAGTTATGCCCTTTGATCATAGGTGATGGAATTATCTGCCTGTGTTTACTGACCGAGTGATTAAAATAAAGTAGGAACTGCAATTCTCACTAGTGACCACCAGGTGGTACAAAGTGCAGGTCTGCAATTTGGGAAATCCAGCTGTCAATGCAATTTTATTCAATGGCCACCAGATGTAGGTGTTGCTCTCTACCTGATTGGGAGGGGCTGGTCAGACCAGTAATTACACCCAGCGGACACTGAAGGCTGCCTATCGGCGCTGGTTCCCTGCAGCTAGTGCAGCAGGGCTGCCGGCTGGAAATCAACTTCAAATTTACCAGAAGCTATAACACCTTTAACTTTGCATCCACCACAAGCACAAAAAGAAAGATTATTTTATCCTCTGCAGCAGAACTGGGCAAACTCTATTCAAGATACCCCTAGATCACAAACGCTATCTGCAAAACTCGAAAATCTCACAGTAAAACGTCTAGTTAAATGCCACGGATATCACAATTGTTAATTCTGTGCAACAGTGATGTCATGTCTGTCTTTTTAAAGGCCCACCCAGGGACGCCAAAATCTGTTGTGAATTATAGATTATTGATTAATTCAATATTTTTATCAGAAGTTTAAATTAAAATCTAATCCGATAAAATAACTCCTTAACCAAAATCCTCGTTTATGAATTGAAACCAAGAGCTGTCCTCTGGTGTTGTAATTATGGCTTCAAGGCCTCTGATAATTACAAATTATTAAATGTCACTGTTTTAATCGCGACCGTACTTTCTGACTGAAACGTGGGAACTTTTGCCTTATTTTTGACTGACAAATGACTCTTGCACAAAATAAAACACACAACACCCTTCTCTCTTATCTACGTGAACAATTTATTTAAATCAATCAGACTGGATACAATCAACTCCCCGATTCATATCTTCACTCTACCTACAACATGCAAAGTTTTCTACACAAAAGGGTAAATATCTAACTAACAAAATAATCAAAACAGCACGTGTGTGTGTGTATTGGAACAAACCAGCAGTTATGGCAAAAGTGGTAATATGACACAACGGGATGTGGTGTGTTGAACCGGGGTCTGAAACAGTCCGCCAGAAGCGTAGCCAGCGGGACATGGGCTGTCATAAAACCCCCACCACATGCAAGTTGTAAACTCAGCTTAAACAAAGATTCATAAACCTTTGTGGCGGCAAGTTAGCAAGCAGTAAAGTTGGAACAAAGAAAATGGTGAATTTTCCCCATGAGGTTACTGTCGTAAGTCCAGTACTGGCGCTCCCGGTTCAGCCCTTAAGACAACTTGTGAGACGCGGCGGCCTCAGGACTCAATACAATGTTTTGCATGCAAATACAACTTTTTCATAACATCAGACTATATAGTTTGCGATTCTGATCGCACTAAAAATCCTATCTCTCTCCCTGATCTAAACCCTGCCCAGACTACTTCTAATAAAGAAATCAAAGAAAATAATAAAAGATGGGTATTACTTTGTGGAGCAATTCTTCAGGGTCTGCCAAGCGTGAGGGGGGAAGGAGGAGGGGGAAGTTGGAAGTTAACGTGCGTCCACGGTTTAACTCGGGAAGAGCGGTCAATCTTCGTCCTTTGGCCTCCTTTGGCGAAAGAGGAAAAATATGATCTGACCAGTCCAAGTCGAGCTAGAAACAAAAAAAACAAGTGTCGATCCGTCTCCTGAAACTCCGTGGTTTTCTTGGTTACGTGTTTAAACTAACACCTTCAATCGGTAAAGTTGAAATTTCTGGCCTTCTTATTCCAAGGAATTTCTGTCATGGAATGGTTCTTTTCGTGGCCAACGAAGGAGAATAAAATGAAGACTCCACGTGGGACCTCTTCTTCTCCAAGAGGATGCTTTAGTTGCGTGGTAATCTGTCGAGATCTCCAGTCTGCGAAAAGCAAGTTTTGAAAACAGGCCCGCCTTCCATATATATCTCGTGTGACTTCAGACTTCTTGTGACGTCAGACTTGGGACGTCCGTCTACCAGCCGCAGTGCCCACTGGGATTTGTAGTGCGGACTGATACTGGATACAAAATGGCCGATGATGTCGAAAGGCCTGGTGGTGTCCAGCAATGTGTAAACTGTCCAATATTCAGCACAACATGTGGTCCAACACATGCGTAGGCATGTCACGGCACACATAGCCTTAATACATCCCAATCTGCGGTGGATTTTACGTAGCTGCATGTGGAGCTTGGACCGCCTGGTCCCCGCCCATTTATACATATGCAAAGTAGTATAAATAGCTGGAAGGCACCTACCATGTGTCCAAAACCATGGCAACAGTGCAGTGACAGTCAAAGAAGCGGTTCCTTTCGGCGGAAAAACATGAGAGACTGTGTCTACACACCATGAGGGCTATTTGTAGCCAGTTACAGCAAACCAACAACTACTTGAATGACAGAAACTCAAACTTGACTGGAAATAAAAAGGTTGTCGACTCGAATCCGTTAAGTTCAACAATGTCTGCATCAAATCCACACAGCACTCTAGTTGCTGCACTAAGCTTAATTGTACCTCAACGCTGATCATTATTAATGATGTGAATATGCCTCCTAAATTTCTATTAAGAAGACTGCTAGTACACACATACTATGTGAAGTACTTTGAATCTTTAAAACTGGTCGGTATTCCACATAAAAAGTAGAAAATCACATAGAAGACAGCTATTGCTCACAGAGTCTGCTTTGTTCAGAGTGGGTATATATATATAGGGCTTTAACAGCTGAAACAAACAGTTTGATATTTTTCTTGGTTTTAAGCCGTTTAGGACTGAAAAAAGGTGTGAATTTTACTCTTGGAGAAATCTAAAATACCCTGCTTTTCTCTGGGTCCCTCAGTTCCGACATGGTTTCTAGTGCTGCAGCAAAAAGAGAAGCTTTCTCAGACAAAACACGTCCCACAAAGAAATAAACAAAGTCAACCGAAATCCGTAAAGCCTCATCACTATGCACAAGAGTTTTTCATGATATGTAACAAACCCACTTCGTAGAGATGAGCGTGGAAAGCCGGTTGGGTGTGTGCCAGGCTCAAATGTTAGAAGAAAACACAAATACAGACTATACAAAATATGAGAATTTAATAACTAGATAATTCCACTTCAAGTTAAAATACTTTACACAACAACCTCTTTAACTAGGATTCCTCTAGACTACTAAGGAAAATAAAATAATGACATTTTAAAATAATGAAGAAAACTGCTAAACTACAAAAAGGGAAGAAAAAAATAAAACTCAAACCAATAAAATGATGCAATAATATAAAAGTTCAGTGTGAATGTGTTCACCTAAAATGGAACAAACCCCAATGTAAAAGCATAACCCCCTGCAAGAGAAATTTTCAAAAATGCTATTAAAGTGGGCAGGACCAAGAGACACTGAGGGGCACGGCCAAATGTGGGGTTAAGTGGGGGTACGGTCAGGAGGACAAGAGTGACCAGAACGATGCTGGTAGTTTTGCCACAGATCAGTCTTTTGAAGTGAAGGATTATGTTTGGTTCCACTTTAGGAACCAGGACAAGAGGACCGCGTTGGAGCCTTAGCTCTGCACACGTCCAGTGTGCACATCCAGGTAGCGAGAGCTACCCTGTCGCACCGCAGCCACTGAAGTAACCGAAACGTGCCTTTGCGTACAATTTAGTCCACACGTGGATGAGCAGACAACTTCGCTTCTCAAAACCAGAACCCTTTGGAGAGTTTTCATCAGAACAGTTCACATAAGAGGTGGTGTTTTGGGCAGAGAAATTAGTTTATATGAAATAATCTGAATAATGTTTATTTCATGACATTTGCTTTTGCTTGTTGAGAGACTCAGCTATCTAAGTGGTAGCAGACCAGCTGCTTGGCTAATGATTTATCCTGTGCTGTGTTAAAGGGTGGTCTTAAACACAGATTGGCCATAACTGTGGAAGCTTATAGCTTTGTTTAGTAGATTAAAAGTGTTACTATTGTTTTTAGCAGATGTGAAAATTAATTCTGTGTAGACTGTTCTGGGCTTAAGGAAAAAGTCACTCCGAGCAGCATGCAAGGCCTGTCTGGAAAATGTTTAGATGAGGAAAAGTTCTTGGCGTGAGGAAAGACTGATGGACTTGTTAACGTAGAAATGAACTTGTAGGCTGGACAGAAAAAGTCCAGCTGGAAAGAATTATGATATCTTGAATCCTGCCAGGTCGCTTTGACATTAGAGTTCAGTGTGCCAGAAAATTTGCATAAATGGAAAAAGATACTTTGGATTGGTCGATGGTTTCACATACACAACAATGATGAGACACATGTATATATATGCCCTGACTCGTGTCAGGGATTTGAGATTCTTTGGGATTTTGTATTATGAAGATGTATTCAGAGAAGTGTTCTGAATTCAGAGAAGTGTTTTGAATCGGCATTAAAAAGACAACTAGTTTCCTCTTATCATTTTTATATTAGTAAACTTTCTTCTCCAACATAATTGGTGGCCCGTACTGGGACTCTTTTTGCTGGGGGAGAAGAGAAAAGTGGCCGGTCCAGGCGAGTGGACATGAACTGCTGAAAAGAACCCCATTGAACCAGAAGGGGTAAGACGATCTGTCTCTTCTGTTACACTTTAGAAAAATGGCTGTCCATAGGTCCTCCGCTCTGGTTATTAATTCAAGTGAACGACATCAGATGTATCCCTTTCAAATTAGACAGGACATCTGGTTTTCCTTAATGTGCCGACGCGTGCTTGTGCGCACAAAAAGGCGGTCAGTCAAAACCACAAAGTTGGAATTGGCTACCTGGCAGTCTTGAAATGAGTATTGTTTACATCCTGGCGCATGTAGTGGAGGCGTGGCCAGGAAATAATCCTAATATTATAGCGTGTCCGCCTAATACCATTTTTTCTCCAGGGCCATAAGCCACCACTGCAGGAAAATAGCTACTTTGATATATAAAAAAACGTTATAAAAGGCACGTAATGGGCTTGAAATTAAGTAGCCGGTGAACTGAGTTGAGGTGAGTTGAAACCTCTTTGAAATGCCTGAGGGGCAGAGATTTTAGGCACTAAGTAATATTTGCCTGAAAGCCAAAGAGAAACTGCAGTTTCGTTCACATGCCCAGGTTTTTTCTAGGGGCATTCGAGGATGACCCCTTGGAGAATTGAAGCCTGAAACTGAAACTGCAATATTTTTGTTTTTGAGATCTCTGTGGTGAGTGGAGTTCGGTGTTCTGCAGAAATGTTAAATTGATCCTGTTAAAGGGATTGAATTTAATAATCTAATAAATTAAAATGTGTCCACATATAAAAAATTTGAAATTGACTCACTAAACCATCAACAAACTATTAATCAGGTCAGTGGACCCCCAGGAGCATAAAAAAGGATGAAAAAAGGATGAAAAAGTGTGTATGAGATGTATGAATGTAAAGGCCTGGATCCGCAGCATATGGCAGATAGATGAATGGGTGAATCTCTGAATGATGTATGAACGATGGTGTTTTGCATTTATGTGTGTTGTATACGATGACAGCCTGAAATCTGTATCAGTGTGGCAATTGCAGCAAGTTGCATGTGATGAGAGACTAAAACCGCATGTTCTGATTTTAATCATCTTAAATGCTTTCTAAGTTTCATTTGCTGTGGTAAAACAATAGATGAGCTTTTGTGGTGCGCACCAGAAGTTTTGCTTTGATTTGTTTTATGGTTCCTACAAGTATGGGTTAAATGTTGAGTTATGCCCAAGTCAAATATAGATAGAGCTGTGTTTGGTTAAAATTACTGATTGAATTTTTGTTCAGTCTTGAAGGGATAGACGTAAAACTCCTTATGAATTTTGATTAGAATGAAAGCATCCTTTAAATAGGGGAAGGAGTTTCTGGTAGAAGTTGACACTGGAATAAAACCTTGACTGAAAGCGACAAAAAAGGAAAAAGGCTCTCTGCAGGCTTGAGGGATGGAATGTCCAGTTGCATGTGCGTGTGTGTGTGTGTGTGTGTGTGTGTGTGTGTGCGCGCGCCTGCACACACGCCGTGTCTTGCCTTCTACCAGCGTATGACGAAAAGAGTGTGCTTGTGTGACACAGAGCACCCACGCACAAACACATACACATGAGTAGCACACACACATACAACACACATACACGAGCGCACACACAGAAACAAACGACACACGCAAATGTGGGGAGCAAAATATCTATATGATGTAAAAAGGAAAGTATGAATGTCAAATCCCGGCATATGCCTGTCTAAATGTTCGTCTTAATGTCTTTCCATGTGTTCATCCTCAGTGCATTTCAAAGAGGTTTCATCTCACCTCAACTCAGTTCACCGGCTACTTAATTTAAGCCCATTTTCAGCATGTGTGTGTGTTTGAGAGGATGAGAGAAAATCAGGAGCAGAGCAGAAGGGGGGCTCTCAGTTCCCCTCCACAGGGCCAGTTCTCAAGGGGGGCCAGGCCCAGAGTTTCTAATGTCTACTTTTAACTGTAAAGTAGTTCATTAATGTTTTACTGATAAAATGGGTCACATATCATTTTGATTCGTCTTCTATAAAGAATAATGAAAATGTAATCATGCAGTTAATTACACATCTTGTAGAAATTTTATGGAAATAAATTCTCTAAATGAATCACCACTTCATCTTTATCAAAGTGCATTCCTTATTTTTTGGCATATTTCGAGTTTTTAGATTTTAAAAAGCACCAGAGAAAGCATTGTAAGGTTTTGTTATTCTCTTATGTCGCACAATGTAAAAGTCAGAAAGGGAGAGCTGTAACAAATCAAGAAGAAAAATGAAAAACAGCAAATACGCTTGATTTAATGATCAATATTAGACTTACAGGTGAAGAGAAATGGCATGTGATTTAATAGGAATCCATTTATTGTATTGAAGAAGATTTTACTAGAGATTTGAGTTGGTCCATGCCAGAATTGTTGTTTCTATAAATTAAATGTTAAGGGACAGAGTGATACAATAAGATAAAAAACAAAACAAACAAAAAAATAAATAAGGAACAGTTAAAAAGGAATAGTTAAAACGGAATATGAATGGCAAGTTATGGGCTTATGATATGTGCTACATCGCCTTAAAATTCTAAATTCCAATGGTAATGTTATGGATTTTGCTATTGGGAGAACTTTGCCAATTTTTGCCAAGTACCTCAACAAAATAATATTAGAAAAAATGGAAATTTTTGTGTTTTTCAAAGTTTTATAAGCAGTGGAGTAATAAAATTTACAATAAAAAGTTTTTCATGTTTATAAATCAAATGAACTCATCTTGCAGAAACAAATATGCAGCCATTAAAGAATAGACATGTTTGGTTATGGCAGAAGGGTTCAAAATACTGTGTCTGTCGTATCGAGGCAAAGTCTCATGAAGGAAGCTGCCTGGTATTTTGTTACTTTCTGACTGATTACTCAGCCAATTACAGCCTGTTAATTTGGAGAACCAAACTCACCGTCCAAAGCAGAGCCTGCAAGGACAACAGAGCACTGGCGCAAGGCCTGCTCAGACATCAGATGACAGAGAAGAATGCTGGGGCTGACAAAATAAAAGGCGGCAAAGGCATGGTCTCCACGCACGTTAACAAGGTTTTGGACAGAGCAGCACAAAGCCTCGCTTAACACCCCACCCAGGTCAGACCAGAGGCCGTGGAGATAAATTGCGAGATGTACTAAAAAGATTCAATATAATCAATAAATTCATTTTTCTGTTAAATACATAAATAATATTCTGTATTACAGAATAAAATACAGAATAACCAAATATCTCTCAATCTTAAAAGAAACAGGGATGAGGGGAATGTGATTTCCAATTAATCCAATTCATGCTAATAATTAAACAATTTAGCGAAATTTGTTTATTAATCATTTGGGGACACAAGGTATTTTTAAAATTGAATTATAATAAGCTACAACATTAAACAGCTACTAAACAAAGAATTGATTGCCATCATGAGTTCTTTCCATAGCAAAATAATTCATTGCCTCTTGAGCTCCAACTAGAAGATAAATACAATTTCCCTTTATGAAGGTTGATAAGATATTCAAGACATTAATATAGGAAAAATTAAAAAGCTCAAACTAACCAGACATTTTAAACAAATTAATACTGCATTTGAGCAAATAATGTAATGGGAATTAGGCGTTTAACAAAGTTAAAACTTGCAAATTCACTCACGCCCCACTCACCAAGACATGTTCAAAGGGGGTGGAGTAGAGAAGCTACTTCACATAGACTACACATTAAGAACTAACAGATGAAAACATAAAAAGAGTTTAGGGCTAGGAACAAAAATGCACAACAAAGTTCATATGAAATTAATATGGCGATAGTAATAGCAGAATAGAAGAGAACTCTGTGGGAAGTTTCCCCTCTAACATATTAGCTGAGAATGTCAGTGTTGAACTGATGCTTAATGTAAGTGTTATGTGACTTTACTTCAATTCTAAACTTTAGCAGATGCTTCCAGGAAACAATCTTCAGAAGGCGAGTAGGGTGAGGAAATGGTTTTTAGATTAGATCCCAGAACAGAGACATGGAGAACAAGGTTTTGGGATGTTAGGTATATAATGGGATGCTATCTTCTGTTTTAAAAAGTTCCAGGCGTTGGAGAGACAACGCCAAACATCACATTCCTTGCACACTCTATTAAGTATTCGCACCCCGAATACAGATGAATAAGGGCTAAACGCTTGGAATAGAAGTTAAAACAAATCTTTTAGATAAGAGATTGTGTGGAGAAACATTAACAGATCCAAGAGTCTTGGCGCTGGATACAAGCTTTTTAACGGAAACTGACAATACTGGCAGGAGAGAAGTAGTATCATATAATTCGAATACTAGTAGAGAAGCAGTGGTAAAATTAAGTTAGTATCATGAAGATACAATATTATTCAAACATCCAATGACACATAATGTAAACAAGAAAAGTTTGCATTTCCCTGCGAAAATGCAGTGTGAATGCTATAAGCTGAATTCTCCAGCTGAAAGCTGGCAGAAACAAGCTGAAGTTGACTGTAGAATATCAGCTGAAACCTGATAAATTAGCAGAAATAGCAGAAACATTAGCAAAGGAAAAATTGTCATCCGAGTTGTTTAAATAGGAAGACTATGAGCCATAAAACAGCTTAACATGGTGAAGTTACCTCAAAAATACTTGTTGATTTAAACAGTTGTTGAAATGCAAGAACTGATGGAAACCTAAAAAAAGACTATCAGGTGAGCTAGCTGAGACTGAAGCAAACTGTAGTAAAAATAATGTCTAAAAAGCTGAAGTCGATGCTATTATATGTTACAATGAAAAATGGCATGAATTGCAAAGTAACAAGGAAGAATTAACAACAAATAAGCTGAAAAAACACAAAAACAAACTAAAATTGCCTAAAAAGGTGCAGTGAAGGACAGAAACCCAGAGTAGAGAACCAGAGAGAGAGGAGACAGACAGACAGACATGGAGTGAGATATAGGCAGACTGACTTTGGCCACCATTCTTTATCCTCTTGATTTCCTTCGGCAGTGACAGCTTAGTGGCAGTTAAACACTGCAGATCTCTTTCTCCATTGAATAAAATGGGATGCATCATCTCAAACAAGCATCTCTTATATAAAAGCCTCATCTACTATCAAAAAGAAAATCATTGAACTGTGAGCGAAAGGACCATTTCAAGTAAGGTTCAGGTCGCATGTTGAATAAGATGGGGAAACCTGAGCTTATCAGTAAAGCCTGAAAAACACATCCAAATGTTATGATGTGTCTTTTTGATTGAAGGGGGGTTAAGTCAAAGATGCCAAATTTCTTAGGGGTAATAAAATGAGCCTTAGACGTGCTGTTTTCAGGCACTGGATCAAATTGAAGACTTCAACTAATTTTGACTTACTGTACAAAAACACAGTAGTTAGTAATGTCAATCTATCTCTTTTCAGGATAATGTCTGAGAAGTACACAGTTTAGAACAAAATCTTTGCTGATAGGGCGAGGTAGAATGGCACTAAGCACGCTTCCAGGGGAAAAGGTGATTGCTTGAACTATCCTTTCTAACTTCTGTTTCTTTCTTTTGCATGAAAACCCTGAGCGAATAGAATTGTTTATCACTGCTAAAAGGAGCAGTGCCTTTCTCTCTGTCAGCAGCCTTTTTACAGGTGATGAGAGGGAACCAAATTGACCTACAGAACGTTACCCTTCGTTGATGTGGAGGCTGGACCTGGGTTCTCGTTAAAAGAGCTTTTAGAAGAATGTTCTTCCTGAATGGAAAATGGTTTGACCATTTATTCTATTTCTTAAGAACCTTATGTATTTCCTATTTGCTGCAGTACAATTTTAATCTAGAAGATTTTCACTGTTAAATTTGGTTTCAAAGTTTCATTTCTGCTCATAGTTAGGCCCGAGAAGGAAAACTGCAAGAGCCTATTGTAACTGTAGGATTTCTTATTAGGCCCGAGCAGCTAAGCGCTGCGAAGGCCTATTGTAATGCAAGTGTTTATTATTTTTCTCCGGGCAAATGAATTACCTTTTTGGGGGCCTAAACATATTCAAAAACTCACCAAACTTTACCCAAAATTGTCCCCCGAGTGAAATTTAAGGTTTTTAATGGAATTGAAAATGGGCGTGGCCAAATGGCTCTACAGCGCCCCCTAAAGTGAGATAGGCTCACTGGTAAGTCCTAGAAAGTTGAAATTTGGTACATAGCTAGATCTCTCCAAATCATGAAAAAAAGTCTCTTGGGGGTATGCCCTAAACCAACAGGAAGTCGGCCATTTTGGGTCAAAGGGTCATTTTTGGACGTTTTTCACTTTTCATACATGTTGAACTTTAACGAACTCCTCCTAGGGATTTTGAGCTACGGGCTTCATATTTGGTCAGTATGTAGTTAAGGCATTGGGGATTAAAAGCTATCAAAATTGTGAGTTTTTGAGCATGTTGAAGGGGCGGGACCAGGCCTCAAAGTTAGCCTTCTTGCCGCATATTTCGAACAGCAATAACTTTCACATAAATTGGCTGAAATACACCAAACCTGGTATTATTGATCCCTCTCAGGTCACCAACAATCCTATCTGGTCAAATGATGACATCATCAAAGCCACGCCCCCTGAGAACAGGAAGTCACTTTTTTTTTACTGAGAAAGGTCGCTATCTGGCTGTCTACACTCAATCAACTTGAAACTGTGTCAGGTGACTGATAACTAGTGGGTCTAACTTCATTTGAAGCACAGTGACTTTTCATAAAAGGGTGTGGCCATGGTGCTGCGAAATGTAGTGTACATCTTCATGGATCAATGCTGGACATGTTGACACAATCAAGTGACGACATTATTTTAGCCCCGCCCACTAACTAACTAAGTGAGTGCAGCTTCCATCGGGAAGGTTGTATTTCAGCCAAATTTGGAACATTTCTTGCCAGAGCAGAACTTAACATGACCAAAGAATTTATGAAAGGTGGCTCGCAGCGCCACCTAGTGGGGACGTGTGGAATGGAGCGGCGGGCTCCTCGGTGGCGTGGAGGAGGCAGTGCCAGTCTCCCGCGGTCCCTATACAGGTCGAGTTGCGCTGAGGTGCGAGGGCCTTCAAGGCTGCTTGCAGCTTTAATTATTTTTGTTTTCTTTGATTCCAATGTACTCGGGGCTGGAGTTTGAGCACTAGTGTGAAGGTCAAGATCGCATTGGACTATGATAAGAAGGACACTGAGGAAATACAGAAAAGGTGACGATGCTAACGATACCAATTTACATATTACACTTCTGTTACAATATTCTGAACAATGCCCCTGACGTTTAATGCTTGGACACCATCTATGATGGTTTAAGAGGAGATACTAGTAAGGGGTTTAACTGCCATTTTTGTTGAGCATTTTCTCCTATTTCTGTTAATTTAGGAAGTTAAGATGAACGATTTGGTTTCAGTGTCTTTTATCAGGTAAGTTTTATCCAAAAAAGGCAGATCTGTTTAGTTTGTTGTTTTGGCCTGGGTTAACCCTGATGTTATAACAATCTCCTTTTTGCACAACTTAAGCTTTGATACTAGATACATTAGTTAGTCTCATATTCTTTAATTTTTTGTTTTGTATGGTTTAGAAGGGATTATGTGGAACAGTTAATCTGACATGAAAGTGGACAGAAACAGGAATCGGAGCGTGGAGACATCTAGAACACAATCATATAGCGACGAAGGAAGTTTAATTAGAAATGTAGTTTTTTTCATGTCAAGGGTTAGCAAGATACTGGTCAGTATTCTCTATCTTCTCAGGATGATACCAATCCAGAGACTGGCTGTACAAGTACCCTTTTTGGGCGTTGGACTCAGAGACCTATGAGTTTGTGGGAACCTGAACCAGGATAAATGCAATGGTAGAACAATAAAGTTGAAAAAAAAAACAGTCTAAGAGCCTACAAAATGTTCCAAGAAGACTAAGGACAGAGACTGAACTACACTGTTTTGCTGCTGAGAATTTAACTGATGTTTTTCTATTTTCTGTTCTAACTTCAAGTTTGTCTCTATGTCGTTTCAAGGTTCTGAATTGTTTCAAGCTGTTTTTGCACTCTGATAGAATGGGAGCATCCATTCTTGTGATATTCAGCTCCAGAGTTTCAACATGGTCAATGTTTTCTGTTATATATATTGTGGTGAATAAGAATGATAAATCAGGAACTGATTGGCATGAAAGGTCCTTAAAATAGATAATGATGTATATTAGATTCAATACGGGGATCTCTCGTTCAGATTGGCCGAGAATGAGTTTTCTCTGAGGCCCCCAGAAGGGAAGGACCTAAGCTGACCTGAAGGTCCCCTTCATCAAATACATAGTTTGTGGGGTTGACAGACATGGATGTTTGTCAATGGGGTAGTTGATGAGCTGTGTTCCTGAAGGAGACTTTTGGGAAGAGCTACAGAGTAGCCGGATTTGGTCTAATTAGTGAATAGTTTTAAGTTATCATAGTCTAACACAATTAAAATAATGTAGGAATAGCAAATAAGATCTTAGTTAACTAGTGGAGCCCAAAATCAGGAGGGTTAGGGTTAGTTTTTCCCCATATACTTTGATATACATTTACTCCATGTATATTATAGGTATTTAAATGTATTAACCTGTTGCATATCGGTTGTATACCTATATTATAAAATCTCCATCAGCCCACAGTGAGATTTACGGAGTAAATCTAAAGGGGGATTATGTGGAACCTTAAACATTGTTTGGTAGATTAAAAGTTTCACTATTGTTTTTACCAGATGTGAAAATTAATTCTGTGTAGATTGTTCTGGGCATAAGGAAACAGTCACACCAAGTAGCATGCAAAGCCTGTTTAGAAAATGTTTAGATAAGGAAAAGTTCTTGGCATGAGGAAAGACTGATGGACTTGTTATTGTAGAAGCGAACTTGTACGCTGGTTGGAAACAGTCCAGCTGGAAAGAATTATGATATCTTGAATGACTAAGGCTAGGCATGTGACTCAGGTGATGAATAGTTGAGGATCATTTATCCAAAAAGGTTGTTAGCTTCCAATCTAGGAAATAATATTCCCCTAAATATTAATTTAGTACATGTGATAGATAATTAAGCACCATTAAGAATCATTTATCCAGAAAGGTTGTTGGTTCTTATTCAAAACATTTCTTTTTTTAAATAATGTTTTATCTGCTCTTCTTCAATTTGAACTGTGGTCTAAAGGTATCCAATTACTGTCCAAGTTAGTTCTAAGACTAACAAACTCATTTGCAGATTCCTCAAAATAATCCTTGGTTCTTAAACATAAATGACATTGAATGGTAAAGTTCCATTGCTCTATTGGTCATGGTTTTTAGCCATCTTTGATTCACTTGTTCATTCTATATATAGTTCATTGGTCTTCCTTATTCTTTCATTTTGCTTGGTAGTTTCAGTTGAATTGTTCTAGGATAGTAAAGGGTTTGTGGATTAAAATATGTTTGACTTTAATTTGACTTATTTTTGTCAATAAATTCTTGTATTTTAAGAAACTGTGTGAATTTATTCCACAGGCGCACACAACATGGAACAAGTATATTGCTGTTCAGTAATGCCAGAGTTTGAATCACCCTTTGCTCTATTGTCCTAATACTACCGCTTTATTGGGCTGGTATTCACAGGACAACACTAAACAGACCAATTTATTATTTAATTAAATAATATAATCATAATAATATTTAAAACAGTAATAAATTTATTATTAATGTATGTAGTAGCTCTGGCAGCTTGTTACGGCCAATCTGTGTTTAAATCACTCATTGAAATAAAGTCTGTCGTAACTTTAAAATACAACCCAAAACAAGTAACTAGCATCAATGTTTAGAGGCTGGTTAGCACTCAAGCAGCACCGCAAAATAAAAAAAAATGAGAATAAAAAACATTTTAATTGTTTTACCCTAAATACATTGTCTCTGCCCAGACACAACCTCTTAGGTGAACTGTTCTGATAAACAGGCGGAGAGGAGGTCCAAGAAGCGATGAGCAGTGGGCAATGGTTCTTAGTTCAGCTGGCAGAGGGGAGCGTCTGCTCCTTGGACTGGTGCAAGCAGAAAGGCATGCAATGCTGCAGCTCCTTTACTTTCTTCTCTCAGGCAGGAAGTGGGAAAGCCAACTTTATTAGAGACACTGTCTCTTCTTGGGGAATCATTGGTTCTTTCAGCGGAAGCTCAGGCAGGGTTTTGGAGAGCTATGATTCCAGGTGTGACTCCTCCTTCCACGGAGCATTTCTTGAAAATGGATTAACGCTGTGCATTTTGGAATTCAGAGTTTTTACTTGTCTGTTGCTCTCTGAATGTGTGTAATTCAGTGGTTGCTCCATTCCATGGCTAGCCTAACACAAAAAACTCAAAAAATAGCTAAAACAGAACTACAATATTAGGTGTGCTGCCTATATTATAAAAATCTGGTTTCTGTCTTTCAGTAAAAAAAAAAAAAAAAACAATTGTCACACATGGTGACTGATGCAACGAGCAGAACAGAGGTTGGAGGATTAATAACAGGGTTAACTGAGTCAAATAACACCGGGGGAACAATGACCCATGTTGGGCATTATATCAGACCCCGCGACCCGGTCCCAGATAAAGCGGAAGACGACGAGTACAAGTACGATAAGTATGTGATCCATCGGAAAAACAAAACTTAATATTTGGTACAGAAACCTTTGTTTGTGCAGATACAGATATGAGACATTTCCTGTAGTTCTTAAGGAGGTTTGCACACAATGCAGCAGGGATTTTGGATCACCCCTGCATACAGAGTGGAGAACAGGAGAGCTTCTTAAAGAAGATTTAACACGCCTGTGAGAGCAGAAATTCTTACTGGTGATTAGGTGATCAAATACTTATGTCATGCAAGAAAATGCTAATTAATTACCTAAAAATCACACAATGTGATTTTCTGGATTTTTGTTTTAGATTTTAGACAGTTAATAGATTAAACTTTTTTCAGCAGATTAAAAGGGTTAAAGTTTTTTTTACCATATTTGACGAGTGAATTCTTCATAAATTGTCCTGAGCATAAGGAAACAGTCATTCCAAGCAGCGTACAAGGCCTGTCCAGGAACAGGTGTAGATAAAGAAAAGTCCTTGGCATGAGAAAATACTAATGAACTTTTTATTGTAAAAACAAGCATGTTGGCTGGTCAGAAACAGTCCAGCGGGAAAGAATTTTTATTACATCTTGAAGTTTGCCAGGTCACCTTGACATTGGAGTGCCAAAAGCATTTATGCAAGACACAAGATAAAAGTAGATTGGTTGGAATTTTCGCATACACACCAATGTCATGACTTTGTATATATGCACCCCAGTTTGTATCAGGGGTTGGGGATTCTTTGGATTTTGTTGATGATGTGTACAGAAAATGTTCTGAAAATAAAGGTCCCACACCTTTAAGAGAGAACCAGCAGTCTTTTCATCATTTTATTTAAGAATATTTGTGCCATTGCCTTCTCCCACAATAGATAGATACTTTATTAATCCCCTAGGGAAAATTCAGGCATCCCGAAAGATCAAAAACAGAAAGAAAAAAAGAACAAATAACATAACATTTAACAAAGACAAACAAAAACAACCACAACAACGACAACAATAATGACAAAAACAAAAACAGCAACCAAGCATTACAAGTTTAAAGAGTGAGCAAATGCTGGAGATAATAATCAAAATGTTAAAATATAATAAAAGGTAAAACTGTGATCAATAAATAAATCGACTAATAAATAACTGAGAACATATCGTAATAGTACTACTACAACTAATAATAATAATAGAGGGTCATCAATCTATTGCACAGTGCCCATGTGGGGTGTCAGGTGGGCAGCAGCAACTGCCATCTCAGGACCCTCTGCTATCAACTGAGTTATTATACAGTCTTATGGCTGTTGGGAGAAAGGACCTCTTGTGCCGCTCGGTCTATGAGCTAACCATTGCGACCACCACTCAGCTCTACCAGAATGTGGTGAAGTGGGTGGCTGGCATTGTCTGATAACCAGCAGCTCACTCATCATCCACCGCTCCCCCACAGTCGCCAGTGGCCCTAGGCTCCCTCCAATCAATGACCGAGCCTTCTTAACCAGCTCATCCAGCCACTTGGCATCTCTATCTGTGATGCTGCCTCTCCAACAGAAAGCAGCATACGTGAGGATGCTTGCTACCACGACTGATAAAATATATGTAGCATCTCCCCACAGACATCAAACGACCTTAGCTTCCTTAGGAAGAATATCCGGCTCTGTCCCTTGCTTGCAGATCACATCCACATTGGTCGACCAGTCCAACTTGTTGTCAAGGTGCAAACCTGAGTATTTGTAGGTCTGCGCCCCCTCGATGCTGCTGCAGCAGATGTTAACAGGCAGCAAGGGAGGCCTGGCTCTGCGGAAGACCACTACCATTCCGTTTGTCTTGTTCAGGAGAAGTCCTTTCTGCTCGCTCCAGTCACTGAAGGCCTTCACAAGATCTCTGTACTCCCCTCCTGCTCTCTCCGCACACATGCCACAATGGCTGTATCGTCCGAATATTTCTGGACGTGGCAAAATTCAGAGTTATGTTTGAAGTCTGCTGTGTACAGGGTAGGGGGCGAGGACAGTCTCCTGCAGCAACCCGGTACTGCTCATCACTGTGCCTGAGACAAAGTTCCCCAGCCTGACAAACTGTGGTCATCCTGTCCGTAATCCAGGCAATGAGGGAGACGGCCACCTCCATTTTTCCGAGCTTCTCTCTCAGTAAGAGAGGCTGAATGTTGTTAAAAGCACTCGAAAAGTCGAAGAACATAATCCTCACTTAACTCCCTGGCTCGTCCAAATAGGTGTGGGCCTGGTGGAGCATGTAGAGCACAACGTCGTCCACTCCAATGCTCTCCTGGTACCCGAACTGCTGGGGATCATGAGCATGTTGGACCTACAGTCTCAGGTGGCGAAGGAGCAGCCTCTCCAGTGTCTTTATGATGTGTGACGTGAGGGCCACCAGTCTGTAGTCATTAAGCTTGGCTGGACATCCAGCCTTGTGTACTGGCATGAGACATGATGTTTTCCACAGGACCGGGACCCTTTCCATCTGTAGGCTGGAGTTGAAGAGCCTCCAAAGTGGCTCTGCCAGTTGGTTAGCACAGGCCTTCAGCAATCTGGGACACTCATCTTATTTTTGTGTGTTCTTACTTTTTTAGATTGTATAAAAGGTGTGCCAAAGAAAATGAACAGGCAGCTCTCTATGTGGCTGCTGGTAGAGCCCAAAGCATGCTCAATTGTTTTTTCAACCACTCAACAGAAAATAGGCACATAATAACCACTGATCCTAACAAAAAGGTACTGCATGTATGTATAGACAACAATTTTTTGACATAACATTTGCCAAACGTAAAATAAGATTGTTTCCCTGTGTAGTAAGTAAAACTGATATGGGTTCAAGACCCAGAATTAGTTGGGTTGGCTTATAGGCTTGAATTTCTTTGGGTAGTTTCATCCTTTACACAGTCATCAGTGGACTTTGGACTTACCTGGGGTCTTCTATCCAGAGGCCCAGCTGTCGGAGGACCTCCATGGTTGCGACTTCTCGATTCAGTGTATAGAAGTGGAGGCCTGGTACCTTTCCACTCTCCAGCAGGACACGACACATCCTCACTGCCTGATGGATTCCATAGTTCCGGATAGCGGCATCATTATCTTTAATGGGTTCAATGACTTTGGTGATCTCCTCTGGTACTTCAAGTTTAGACAGCTTGACAAGCTGACGTAAAGACTGGTATCCCTGCAAAACAAATATAAAATTACAGTTACATTACGGTGGATCTCCAATTAAACTATTAGTGGACATGACATTTCTTCTTCAGGCAAAACATAAATCACTAAGCCATACAAAGAATTTGGTTTTTTTGCCTTCTATATGAGAACACAAAAACTGTGTCATTAAGACACTACCACATGTACTGTTGGAAGCATTTGTTCAGATAAAACTCAGAGCTCAATGTTTCCACAGTATCAAACTTTTCAAGGGAACCAGGTTTGATTCCTGGCATAAAACTAATCACATAACAAATATGTTTGTTGATCAAAATGGGCCTGTGGAATCCACTGTCTGTACTCTGAGTCGCCCTCTCCTTGGATGATGCTGACTAGAGCAGAGTCATCAAGGAACTTCTGACTAAGGCAGCCGGCGGAGTTGATGGAGACGTCTGCAGGGTAGAGGGTGAACACGAACTGTGCCACCACAGCTCCCCGCGGGGCCCTCATACTACAGGCCAGCCACGTGTCCTCACATACTGCAGGTGGCCAGTAAGGTAGTCCAGTATCCACTGGGACAGGTGGTGGTCTACTCCTGACACCGCTTTAATGCGGTTTGCTCAGCACCTCTCACCAAGGGCAACTCCGGAGTGGAAAAGTGTCCAACCCCTCTCAAGGAGACTGGTTCCAGAGCCTTAGCGTGCGTCGGGGTGAGCCCAACTATTTCTAACCGGAACCTCTCTACCTCGCACACCAACTCAGGCTCCTTCCCCACCAGAGAGGAGACATTCCACGTCTTCATGTTTATGACTATTTACATTGTACGTAGATTCTCACTGAAGGCATCAAAAAACGGAATGAACACTTATGCAATTATGTAGCAAACAAAAAATTGGAAAAGAACTTTAAATGTGTTTTATATTTTAGATTCCTTAAAGTACCCGCCTTTTGCTGTGATGACTGAAACATTAACTTTTGGCCGTCGCTCAATGAACCTTAAAGTTATTTCACACTTATTGTTTACTACATAATTCCATGTCTGTTCATTCATATTTATCTTGCCTTTGCCCAGCATCCTGCTTTGCAATACGCGGTCTCTGAGGTGTAAGATGGATGAGCTCTGCGTCAACGCCCAGGTATGTTTTGAGTATCGGGAGTCGACCATGCTGATGGTCATGGCGACTTGGCTCAATGCGGACATTCCGAACTCTCTTATCGAGCTGGAGGGATTTCTCTGCTGTTTGGGCAGAACAGAATGAGAGCTCAGGCAAAAGTCACGAAAGAGGCATGTGTGTGTACGTCAGTGAAACATGGTGCAGCAACCACACCGTGAGAGAGACGGTATGCAGCTCAGATGTTGAGCTCATGCGTCTTTTCTTGAGACCCGGTTATCTCCAGGGAGTGTTTGGCAGGATTTAAAATTTGTGCTGTTTACGCTCCAACAAGTGGAAATGCAGCACGAGCAGCAGCTCAAATATCAGACTGTGTCCAGCATCAACTGATTCGTTCCACAGGAGCCCCAATCTTTATAATGGGTGATTTTATTAACTGCAAATTGGAGTTATTCGTACCTTGTTATGAGTAGTATGTCAAATGTGCCACGCGTGACAGTAGGGTTTTGGACAAATGCCACAAAACATTAAAAAATAAATATAGTGCAACATCAAACCCACCTCTCTCAAACTCTGACCTCAACACAGTGCATTTAATCGCTATATACCAATGTGTGCTTAAAAGAAGCAAACAACAAATGAACACAGTATCTGCGTTGTCTGAGGATCCCGTTGATCCTCTAACAGGTTCTTTTTTATGTACAAACTAAGACATTTTTCATAATCTGGGAATTAATATTGCTGTTGAAACAATAACAGCCTATATAAAGTTCTGTGTTGACTGTGTGGTTCCCAAAAAGGTGGTTAAGGTATATCCAAACAATAAGCCTTATATAAGTAAAGTAGTGAAGAACTGTATTAATAAAAATAAATAAATAAATAAAATAAAAAAAATAAAAAAATTGCTTTCAAAAACTAGGACCGTATGGACTTGAAAATAGTGCAAAGAGAACTCAACCAAAGGCTGAAGGAGGCCAGGAAGAACCATAAGGACATCATAGAAAAGAACTTCACACTGAGGGATCCTAAAAAGTTATGGAACCCTATTATAGTAGCAGCCAATAGGCCTATGAAAAGCTAAAAAAGCTAATTAGCTCAATTACTTTTTTATGAGGCTCAAAACACGGGATATTTTCTTTAGAATGTGACAAAAATGCTTTAGATTATTAATCTTACTGATTCCTGTCTCAGGTTGATAGTTTACCCTTTAAAATTCAGTCAATCTTTACTGGAGTTTGCGAAAAATAAATCCACAGGCCCAGGCGAAATCTCTGTTTTTCTTTTAAAAACCTGTGCTGAAGAGCTTCATCCGGTCTCGTGTCCTATTTTTCTATTCATCAACACATTGCTCTTTGGAAAAGGTCAACTATTATCCTGATTCCTAAGAAACCATGTTTATCTGATAATTACTACAGGCCAGTGGCGTTAACATGTGTAGACATGAAATATTTTGAAAAACAAATGGTGTCCCTTTTGAGATCTGAAATAAATCATGCTCTAGATCCTTTCCAATTTGCATGCAGACCAGGACGAGGCACAGATGATGCCATCAATGGAATGACTCACTTAACTTTCAAACGTCTTGGAAGCCCCAAGGCCTGTGCCCGTCTCTTGTTTATTGATTTTAGTCCTGCTTTTAATACCCCGCAGCCTCACCTGCTCATTAAGAAATTATGGCAGATGAATGTTAACCCTTTTATTATTAAATGGTTTTATTCTTTTTTCAACTATTAGATCACAGCTTGTTAGAGTCAATAACACTCTCTCAGACCCAAGGTTTATCAGCATTGGGGCACCTCAAGCTGTTAAGCCCCAAGGGGTTTTAGAGCAATGTCCGGCTGAAATTACATAACTTAAATAAATCAAGTATAGCTCTACAGTTATAAGGTCTACATGCAAACGTTTGGTACCTGTGTAAATGTAAGATAAAATAATATTTTTCAAGTGTAACTACTATTTTAACTGTTACTATGTCTGATTTATTTGTGATTAAACAAAGAAAAAATTCAAATCTTTGGAGCCTCGCCAAAGGTTTTTTCTAAATGAACTTTGCAAAACCCCATGAAAATCCTTTGGAGATCCTAGGAGAACCCCCAGGTTGTATTCATCAACATCTTGACTATCGCTGCAGTAAATTTGGAGTGAATCAGTTGAAGCATATTTGTTCCATAAAGCTTTTAGTGGGCAATGTGCCAGGCGGAGCTGGGATTTCGGCACAATTTAGTCAAATGTGCCAAAACTTCGCCGAATGTGTTTTTCATCTCATAAAAGGGAATCTGGTCAAATAAAAGTGCTGATTTCCACTGTAGGACTTCTTCTGCATATGTCCTAGCCATCGGTCATCACATTTACCGTGTATATAATCAAAATGTACAATTGTGCACAGCATAAAATTAATATAATGAAAAGAAATCAAACTAAATTGTATCCCTTTATCTGCAACTGGAGGAATGTTATTGAAAAAAAAGGAATTAGCACTGAAAAACAATGTAAACAAATGTGCAAAAATTACTATCAATGAAAACTATAGAAACATATGTGCAAAAAACAACCATTGATAAAAACTAAATAAATCTGGTGCCAGCTGAAATTGTCTTTGGCCCATTCAAACTGATATTATTGATTATGTTTCGGATGGTCCTTACACTAAAAACAGCTTGGACAGGGTCAACAGTGACCATGATGTTGTGGTGTCAAGTCTAGGTCCTGAAGGATGCCTCTGGGTAAATGAAGGAGCTTGTGCCTCAATGTGAGGCTCACCTGGAGAGTACCACTTGTCCTCATTGTCATCACCAGGTCTAGAGGTAGCCTGACTCGCCCGCCTCAAGAGTTGTTTACCTCTCTTTGATGGCTCAAATGAGCTTACCTTTTTCTTGGGACAGAAGCTACTTTGCGTTTAATGGACCTTGAGGCACTATGTATCTGACAGGCAGTTGGTTGGGATTCCTTTCTTTCCATTGGTACCAAAAAACATATCCAAAAAAGACATGTTTCCTGTAGCATTTTATATGTAGACTCAGATATGCCTGAAGGACCCCTAAGCATCATATTGTGTGTTTAAAGTGCTGTAAAACCAAACGTATATGTGAAAAATAAATTTAATAACTTGTTTTATCAACAATAAAGCCTTCTTCTCAAAGGTATTTAGGAAGAAAAAAATGACCGTGTTATACCTACTTTTACAGACAGCGAAAAATAGGCATGGCTCTGCTCATACTGGTACCGGGGTTAACCTGTTCTTTTTACCAACTACACATATGATTGCATTAGCAGCTGTCCTGGGAATCATGTTTTGAAATTCTCAGATGACACTGCTATTCTTGGTTTGCTGTATGGTGACGCGGACCCCTCTAAACAAAAGACTGAGGTTCAGTCTTTTGTTTAGTGGTTTGATGACTACCACCTCGTTATTAATGTCAAGAAAACTTGATTGACCCTAAGTTAGTGACAACTACCCGCTTTTAATTCATGATCAAAAGATGAACCAGGTCTGTTGTTACAAATATCTGGGAGCACCTAGATAATCTATTCTGTTAGGAAATTAATGTCAATACGTTGTGCTCCTACCTACAGAAGAGACTGTATTTTCAACGTAGACACCGGGTCTTCGGGGTCAACCAGAAGCTCATGTTTTATTCTGTCAGGCTTTATTTTTAAATACATGTCGGTGTGGTATGCTAATCTCTGTGCAAAAACTGAAACTCAGTCTGGTCCAGACTGCAATGAGGGTCATAGGGAGGACCGATAACTCCTCCCGGCAGTCCATTTATGAGAAGTCTGTCCTCAGACTTGCTCACAAAGTACAGTCTGATCCGGCTCATATCCTCGTCTTACAATATGAATTGTTGCCATCTGGCAAAAGTTACATACTCTCCACTTGTAAACTTAATAGATTCAAACATTCATTTGTCCCTACCTCCATCAGATTAATAAATAAGGTAAGCATATAGTATGAGGATTCATTACCGTTATGTTATGGTCTGGTCTGATTGCTAGTTCGTTGTTTGGAATCTGTGTGGTGTAATGTGCGTTTTATTGAACAACTGAGCGATATGTGTATTTTCTGCATTTACTGTGGTGTAAATGTGCAATTTGTGTATTTAATTTGTATTTATTGTATTTTATAATTATGGTGGTTTATATTGTAGCACATTCCACAGTCCACGACAAATTGAAAAAGTCATGCTCACGCACACCAACAAGCTATTTCCCCTTATAAGTCACAGCTGCACCTCAGTGTTTGCGTACATGGTTCACCTTCTGTTCTGCCCTCTACACACCCACATTCAACCATAAATAGTTAATGCAAAGAACCTCATGAATGTCAATGTATATTTAAATACACCAGCTGATCAAGGTTATTTCATGGTTAACAATGACAACCAAGGAGAAAAGAGCAAAGAACCGCAATTTCACCAAGGCAGAAATCAAAGTGTTGGTGGAGAGTCGAAAACATATAAGGTTTGGTAGCCACATTAGTGGCGTAACACACAAATAGTGAAGGTCAGCAACAGGTGGAGGTAAGGGTGTACCCGAATTGACACCTTTTGAGGAAAGGATGTATGCATGAGGGTGGGAACGTGTGATTGTGTGCCCTTGTTTTTGTGTCAGGCTGGGTCCTGGGCTGCCCCCTCTCCTGTATCATCTTAGGCCCCCCATCAAATTAGGGGCCTATTTCCTTCCGAATGGGTGCTTTGGTGTGTGCTGGCTCACTCTTGGTGGTGAGAGAGTGCACATTCTGCTGGGGAGTGATGTGCCCTAGAATCTCGAAAAGAAATTAGAACAGTACTGAGCAACTTGTTTGATGTTTTGTCTGACGTGTGAAACTTTTATTGTTGTCTTAAATGTTGCATGAAATCCTCACAGAGCCGTGCTCCGTGTTGAAATTCCACTTCTTGGGGAGGGCGCTGTGGGTCAGGGTCATCATTCTGAGGAGAAAGGAAGCCAGGAAGAAGATAGAGTCCAGGCCCCAGTGCCTGCTCTGCACTCGGGGGCTCTGGAAAGGCTATTAGCCAGCGCCTGAGGGGGTAGTCACTATCCCCTGCAGGTTATAGCAGAAGATTGCATCAGTACATCAGAGCTGGTTGGAATTCCCAAAATAAGTTTTTCACTGACTTACCAAGAAGCCAGCCATTATGTATAGCACCTGCCTGCAGTCTATTCCCTACACTGCTTTGCGACAGAATGAAGGAGTCGTGTGTTGAGCCAGGCCATCGTGCCACTAAATTGGTCAGGTACATGTTGGTGTCACATATGACTTGCACATTAATAGAATCCACATGCCTTCTATTTACATATTTGCATTTTCCTATTTTCAATAGGAGTGGAGTCAATTGTGCCAATTATATTGGTAAAACCTGACATTGTGGCCAACTCCTGTTTAATGTTATCCTGTTCTCCCGATTTAGGGAAATCTGATGTATGGACCGGTCACAGTTACAATGTCATCCAGGATGGCAGGTATTACTGAGCTTAGCGCTGGCTGCAATATCCCAGACCTATGGATAATTTTACAGAATTATGTTGAACTTGGCTTCAATGAGACAGTTAAATGATTTTTGATTATGCTAAACACAAACTCACCCTAACCCTAACAGGGATCCAGTGGTTCCAACGAGTCGGTCTCTCAATACTAGACCCAGTTCAGCAAATAGATCCAAGAGCAAAGCTCTAGGGAGTCTAAATCGGCATATTAGCCAGTCATTATCATGGGCCAGGAAAACTTGTTGATCCTTGAAAATGCGTTTTCAGTGCCAGTGCATTCAACGCGCACCATTGTGCACGAGTGTCACCCTGGTGATCACCCTGGTGATCATTGGGGAGAAGTGATTATTATTTCACAAAGAAGCCTGTAAATTTGCCCCCCATCTGCTTGGCAGGTGTTTTTGAATAGTTACAGCACATCAAAATAATCTCTGTTTATGCAATCATTTAAACAAAACACGAAGTTACCTAATAGTCACATTACAATTCCAGAACTATAGGAAGTTCTATATTTTTGTCACTCATTTCAGGAAGTGAAACTCATATACAAAAAAAAAAATAAAGGTATACTTTAAAAACACATCAGATCTAAATTGGGAAAAAAAATCCTGCTGGATATCCATACTGATATGGAGTATCAATGTGATATGGAATGTGTTAGGAACATAAGGATGCCACATCATTTGATAAATATGAATGCATGAATTACTGCATCAATGTGGCGCGTCATGTAGGCAATCAGCCTGTGGTTCTGCTGAGGTGTAATGGGAGCCCAGGTTGCTTTTATAGCGGCCTTCAGGTCATCTGCATTGATGGGTCTTTGTCTTGACAATACTCCATAGTTTCTCTGTAGTGTTCAGGTCAGGCCAGTTTGCTGGCTAATCAAGCTCAGTATCACCATGGTTATTGGACCAGCTTTTGGTACCTTTGGCAGTGCGGGCAGGTTCTAAGTCCTGCTGCAAAATGATAGCAGTGTAAAGCTTATCAGCAAAACAAAGCATGAAGTGCTCTACAATTTCCTGCTAGATGGCTGCATTGACTGTTGAATTCAGAAAAAACTGTAGACCAACTCCAGCATGACATGGCACCCCAAACCATCACTGACTGTGGAATGTTCACGCTGGACTTCAAGCAATGTGAATTCTGTACCTCTCGACCCAGACTCTGGGACCTTGGTTTCCAAATAAAATGCAAACGTTATTTTCATCGTAAAAGATGACTCTGGACCACTGATCAACAGTCCACTTCTTCTTTCTTTAGCCCAGGTAAGATACTTCTGATGCTGTCACTAGTTCAGGAATGGCTTGACACATTGAATGTGACATTTGTACACTATGTGTAGTATACATCTGTGCGTAGCGGCTCTTGATGGACCCACTCCAGACTCAGTCCAGTCCGTGTGAAACTCTCCCTACAGTTTTCCTTGCTGCTGGTGCAACTTTTCCTACCAAACTTTTTCCTTCCACTTAACCTTCTATGAATATGTTTGGATACAGCACTCTGAACTTTTCTGGCTATTACTCTTCGTGGATTACCCTCCTTGTTGACGATGCCATAAATCATAATTACAAGAAATCCAGCTTGAAATATTGAATTTCATGTGACATTATTCTATATAACGTATGGGTTTCTCTTTTTAAAATGTAGAACTAAAGACTTGCAGTGAGATGGATGTTGGAGGTTGTGATGTTAAAATTTAAATTGCTTTTGTGCTTCTGAGGTGATGACCAAGTCTGAAATGACAAAGGCTTCCAACCTTTCTTTCTGCCCCATCCTACTGGTCATCCCCACGGTATTTACAAGCTAAAGGGGAAAGTGCCTGAACAAAAGGTGTTTCGTCTCTCTTCCTGTCCCTGGAACCCCTGCTGGTCCAACAAACAATTTGTTGCAGAGGAGCCGAGATGTATGCGTGAAAGTTAGGTTGATTCTCACCTCTGCTCTTCCTAGAGGGGGTGCCAGGCCACATGGGGTTTTGCCAAACTTATATAAGGAGGGGTCAGCCTTTGTCTCATCGGATTTGGTCTCGGCTCTGCTCAGTAACACGTCTGATGCTGTAAGACCTGTCCCCTTTAAGGCTAAATTAATAAAGCTGATTGAATGGTTATCATAGTTCTCTTTCTTTAGAAAATATAATTTTTCTACAACAAGGTAAACACATCAGTCACCTGTTTGCACATGACATAATTTCACTAGCATTTATAGGTGCGTGCTCAGGTTCAGAGTCTCATATAATAAAGTTGTGGACGTTGACATTAATCTGAAGTACAGTACAGCGGTCTGTCTTCACACATATGAACTATGACATCCCATTCTTCTTCCTTAGGTTTAATATAGTGTTGGTCCACACTTTGCAGCTCTAACAGCCTCAACCCTTCTGGAGGAAGTCTTTCAACAAGGTTTAGGAGAGAGTTTATGGGAATTTTTGATCATTCTTTCAAAAGTGCATTTGTGAGGTCAGACACTGATGTTGAATGCGAAGACCTGGCTCCCAGTGTCCATTCTACTTTATCCCAAAAAGGTTTCGTTGGGTTAAGGTCATAAACTTTGTGCAGACCAGTCAAGTTTCTCAACACAAAACTCGCTGATCCATGTCTTTATGGACCTTGCTTTGTGCACTGGTGCACAGTCATGTTAGAACAGGAAGCATAATACCCAGACTTTTAAGCATTAAATTGCTTAAGCAATAAATGTCCCTTTTACTGCAAGAAGGGTACAGAGACCAACATCTGAAAAACAGCCCGTGGCACTTAGCAGTCAGAGACAAGTGACATTCTCCTGGCAACTCTCAAACCCAAATTCATCTAATGGATTTCCAGACAGAGAGGCATAGTTTGTTACTTCAGAGAACACGTCTGGGGCAGCTGTGATTTACTGCAATGGGTCGTCATTCAAGTCCAGCTTTCCCCCTAGAACACGTCGATTTCACAACAAACTTACCCCCAACTTCCCAACCATTGTAAATTGGGTGTATGATTCTGCAACTGTGTGGAGTTTCCGAATGCTGCTCTAGAGTAAAAGTGCCTCAGAAAATGGATCACAATAAATGTTACACACCGAGTCTCAACAATGCAGTTTGAACTTTTATAACTTTGACTGCAAGCTAAACAAACACGGGAAGCTTTTTATGGACAAAAGCCAATTATGTTAATGTACGGTTTTATCTAATAAACAGGTAATCAAACATTTTCAAGTTAAATGTTTTAGCAGCAGAAAATGGATTAATGGCAAAAATTTATTAGCTTCCTGGAAGAAGTCCTTTTTACCTGGATGGGGAAGATTCCAGGTAGGATGGGACATGTGATGCCGATCGCCCTGCAGTCATCCAGGAACTTCAGGAACGTGTCAGCCCTAAAGAACAACTGTGTGATGACAAAGTCTGCCCCAGCATCCACTTTCTCCTTCAGGTGCCGGAGATCCTGCTCATAGCTTTTTGCCTCAGGGTGGCCTGTTGGGTAGCCTGCACACAAACACAAATTAAAATGACTGGTACAGATAAATTTTGATGTCTATATTAGTTTAAAAGTTCTGAACCTTGCAGCAGTTCACCATGACAATCCTGTGATCAAATTGATTAAAACTAATTATGGCTATTCTGATGATTTTTGTAGGGATTTCTGTGTCTTATTTTTCCTTAGTAAAATGTTTAATTTAGAAACAACCTGGGTATAGAAACCCTCTTAATCATCCAGAAAGCACTGTAACTGAAACGTAGAACACTGAGAAAGCTCCACAGAGCAAGATGAAATTCACAAACTTATAATTTAGCCTGCAGGAAAACTACCACATGTTCAGGCCAGTTTCAGCTTTCTCTCTCTTCAGCAGTTTAAAAACATACCAGCAACACAAATGTCAAAGTATTCGTCGAACTCTGATCGAATGTGTCTAACAAGGTCAATGGCGTAGCTAAAGCCTCCTTCCTCGTTCTCCCAGTCATCTCCCACTGGATCTGTGGAGAACCGTGGAACACAAACACATTATTTAAAAAGTCAGCCATGTTTGATAATCAGTCAAAATTATTCTTGTTTACATTACTGGTGATAACGATTAACTTATGTAGATGGTATTAAGTGGTTACTGGTTTTAATGGTTACCGTGGTAGCAGTACGGCATTATACGCATCTGAAAAAAAATTTCTGTCAAAACTATTTTTGTTTGTCCATAAAACATTGTTTCAGCCAGGTTTCAACAGACATCAGCAGAAGGTAGTGAGAGTAAGGCTGAATTATTAAAACAAAAGTGCCCACATGCTGTATGGGCTGTATTTTGAACTTTACAACTGAGCAAGGAAGGCTTTTGCAAGATGTTTTATCCTCACACCAGTTTATGCAGAGGGAAAGTACATGAGCAGTCCTCTCCTCCAAATGCTGCTAGATGTCTAGAGGCTAACAGTAAAAGCCTTATCTAGGTATGAAAGCACTCTGAACCTCAAAAAGCATAAAGCTAAAACCGTTTACACGGTCCTTTCGGCATATGCCGGGTTCAGGCTACTTATCCCTGACGTAATTAATACAGAAGGCATTCTGACTTCTTTAGTGTAAGTGTAATGAAATGATGGAAAGTATTAAAACTAGTACTACACAGGAGCGACGACTGGGGACAGCTCTGTCTGTCTAAGTCGTTGTGTCCTTGGGCAAGACACTTCACCCGCCTTGCCTGCTGATAGTGGTCAGAGAACTCGATGACACGGATTGTATGGCAGCCTCACTTCTGTCAGTCTACCCAGGGCAGCTGGGCTACAATGTAGCTAACCACTGTCAGCGTGTGAATGAATGGGTGGATGACTGTGGTGATGATTGCAGTGTAAAAGCGGATTTGGGCTTTCTGGGGACTTGATCAAACGCTATACAGGTGCAGGCCATTTACCATTACTACCACGCAGGGGCAGAACCCAGAGGATGGCGTTTTCCATGAAATCTGTGAACAATTTTAGTGTCACTTCTGTTTAGAATGTTAAAATGTTTTTGGTTTTTTTTTCAGTTAAAATGAAGAGAAAGATTAACATCTTACTTCAATAGCAGTGAATGCAGCATTAAGAAGAAAGACGGTGATCAGGAGATGCAGACCGAATCAGAGAATGAAGGACAGCACTCAAGTTCTTCTCCAGAGAAGAAAATATACAGGTAAAGTTCACCCCCAGCTTTATATAATTAACCAACGTATTTTTGACATTCAGGGAAAATTTTGCTATTTGTCTTCAAATGTGGCATGCTGACAAGTTTAACATTTTTGTCCAAATAAACAGATGACCTTTATAGTGACAGTGTTGGAGAAGATCCCCAAGGTAGGTCACAGTATGGTAGTCCCAAGCTACAAGTTCCCTTTTTACTGAGCTGATATTTTAGTATTAAATGAATAAATATGAATAATTTTTAAGTTATGTAGTTGTGATACTATAGTTTTTTAAAATGCCATATCTCAGCAAACGGACAAAAACATTGAATACCAACAAGGACACAGCAGTGGGGTTGGGCCCTCAGGGAAGTCAAAGCATGTCAAAGTTGGTTCTGAAAACTGTTTTTTTCTATGGAACATTTTATATTATATTCTCACCGGGTACTCCGGCTTCCTCCCACAGTCCAAAGACGTGCCTGTTAGGTTAATTGGTCTCTCTAAATTGCCCTTAGGTGTATGAATGAGTGTGTGCATGGTTGTTTGTGTGTTGCCCTGCGATGGACTGGCGACCTGTCCAGGGTGTACCCGCCTCTCGCCCATAGACTGCTGGAGATAGTCACCAGCTCCCCTGTGACCCACTATGGAATAAGCGGTAGAAAATGACTGACTGACTGATTTTATATTACTATAAACTGACAAGAGAAATACAGCAATTAATTACTCAGATTGATATACTAAAATTAAAAGATGACAAACACAAACTTATACTCTTTGAAATAGTTTTTTGTATTATAGGGGTGAAGGGAAAGTTCATCATTTGTCTCTGCAAGTCATTTATGAGTCTTCTATGTAACGAGAAAATGACAAAAAACATGGCTCAATCCTTTTGTGTATATTATGAATAACCATAAATTATTAACTAAACATATATTTCTAAATATAGGCATATATTTATGAATATAACAAGGCCTTCAAGAAAATATTTTCTGACTTTAGTGAACTATTTAGAAAATATGGATGTTCTTCTCCGAATTGGCTCAGATCAGTTGTTGGCCACTCCTGAGTAAGAAACGGTCCAAGCCTGTCCACCCCTATGAAAACTTTCTGGCTCTGCCACTGCTGCCACAATCATTATCGGTAGACTCAATGGTGACGTTTGACTGATAACTGAAGAATTGTGAAATAAAAATCCCCCGTTACATACAGTATTAGGCAACAATATTTACTTTTACCTGAGTGGAGTTGTTTCATTTTGAAATTATTAGTTATGATTAAGAAAAATGTTTGTAAGACAGTGCAATTCATATTTTAAAAATGGCAACATATTTCTTAAAGTCAACTATGCTTGCAAAAAGTTGGCAAAATCGTGTAACATTCTTGCTCCAATTAACTGGTCTATTATGTTTTCTACTCTTAACACCTGAAAGCTGTAATCTGTTTAGATGTCTGTTAGTTATATTTCTAAGTATTCTGTCGGTTTTTGAAACTCTAAATTTTGGCTTGTTTATGTTTATTGCACACATTTTAACCCTCAGGGGTCGCACGGACCCAGTGTGCGCTACTCAAGTTTTCTTGTCTCTTCGTGGTTTTCCCTCACGCCGGGCTGCAGGGAGTCCTCCACATCACATATCTGACCACTGCCATATATTTTTGGTCTTGTGGGGGTCAGAGCAACCCCGCGTGCAGTTCTTTCTGGTGCCTCCCGTGACATCTGCCTTGCTCTGTACTGGCGCTTAGCCAGGACCGCGGGTGGGTTAAGGATGTTGGAGAATTCTTTGCAGTGTAAGAGAATTTAACCAAACCATGTAACATGATCTATTCTAAAACTTGACAACTTGTCAGACAACAAAAAGACATACTGTGGGGTACTCTGCTGAGTTTCTGTAGGCATTTCTATGGTTACAGAGTGTTGGTAGTTCACGTCAGCCCGGAACACTAGAAGAGCACGGTAACCTCTTAGAAGTCTAAATTAATTTTTGCTCTTTATCTTTCTCTTTTTTCTTTAAATAGGAATTTTCTGGACCTGTCAAGCAACAGGCTCTTTTATCACCATAGGTGTGTTAAACAAAAAAAAAGAAAAAAGAAAAAAAAAAAGAAAAACACACATCCAAAAAAAACTCCCTAATTCATACCATTTGATAGAGCAAATGCTCTATCAAATGCTATACCTCCTCTTAGAGCCATGATGTTCTTCAGGCCCAGATGCTTTGCTTTAGCCAGGTAGCCCGAGATCTTCTCCTTGTTCTGGTTGCAGCAGGTCAGGTGGAGGACACTCTCCAGGCCGCAGTAGTTCACTGCAGTACTAGCAATCATCATGGATGAGGTCTCCTTGTCTGAGCCTGGGTCTCCTGCTGGGTGCCAGGTGATGTCAACAAAGAGAGGTCCTCCAGAGCCCATACGGTCAAATCTGTTTGGGACATGAGGTGCAAAGAGCATTTTCTTCATCCCAACCTTGTATAGATGCCATTTTAAAAAAACAAAAATATAAATTTGGCTTGGTGTTGTGGTTTGTGTGTGGGTGTGTTCGTCTGTCATACAGAAGATGACGTAAAAAAATTAAGCACTCTTAAAAACCCGCTAAAAATATCCTAGCCCGTTTTTTAAAGATACTGTTTATCTGTTGGATGTGCTTCTGTTCATCCCAAACTTGTCCACCTTACTTGGGTTTTAAGCAGGATATTCTATCATGGTCAGAAACAAGAAATGGACCAAGCAAAATTGAACGAGCAGTCAAAGTCACAAGAACAGGTCTGCAAGCCCCTCAGAAAGTACGGAAGAGTATCAGTTAGATTTTTGTACCTTGAGATTAGGTTGACAGCCCCACTTGTTGTGCGAGGAGGGAAGAACTCCAGAGAGAACCACCGATCTCCGGAATCAATCCTCTTCCTTATCTTTTCCCGCAGTCGGTCAGAGCGATCAGAGTCGACCACTGGCGTAGAGCATCGGGAGCTCTCCTTGGAACTCTCCCCGCTACTGTTGCTGGCTCCGCTCGAGTCACCTTTACTTGACTGCCAGCAGCCATCAACCTGTTGAACTTGGTTCACCATGATGAAAAATAAAGCTGGAAAAAAAAAACAAATCTAAATGAAAATTTCTTATTGAAAAATCCAGTTATATTACTTTTTTTATTTCACTTTATTTATATGTTAAATTCTGTATTGAGTTTATCAGTATAGGCATTTTATAAAGTCATATTAGCATTTCTTTCTTTCTTTGTGGATTTTATAAATTAGGATTGGTATAAAGTTCTTAATTCGCTCCCTGCTTTACACTACAATCAAAAATAAATTGAAAGTTCTATACTTTGGGAATATCCAGTCATGTAAAGAATTTTCTAGTTCTAGATCAGTTCACAATGATTAAAAATTAAGTGATTCAGCATTTGTGTTCAATGGTGAAATCTGTCCCCTTAAAATTGAACTTGGTTCAAATGAGGGATACATTTAAAATAAAATTTTAATTAATTCCCATAATCTTTTCTAGATTTACTTAGGTGGCACAGATTAATTATTGCAGTATGTTGTATCAAAGCCATCATTTGAACATTTTGTGTTTATAGTTTACATGAATGTTTTTAATTAATCTATCTGTACTGCCCACAATGTTTTTACTTAACGCACTGAATACTTTCTCAACCTACTGAATACTATCATATTACAATAAAGTCTGCGTTGTATTGATTCTTTAACTCCTCCTGGAATTGTCCAACAGTTGTAAAACTGATTCAAATAAAGCCACGTGATGAGATTTAAGTTTGGTTTACAAACCTTTTTTAAAGTGTCTGTGAGATTGAATTTTTATGATAAATCCAATTACATTTATGGATAGGAAACATCAATAAAATATTTCAAAAAGTATATTCATACCGCTGAAATGAACAATTGTTGAGATATGTGGTCATAAATTTCACTAAAAAGGCACTTCCAGACTACTCCTATGCCCTCTTTATGACGTAAAAAGGATCCCCAGCACATAAACTGACTGAGGCTTCGATGGCTGACAACACAGATATTAGTAAAGAATCTCATGTTTCTTTAAATATATTTCAGTCACTAACAGAGAAGAAGCACAGTCAGAAGAAAGTCAGCTGTCATCACCAACAGGAAACCGAACGAGAACATCTGGACTTTGAAATAATTCACTAAAGATTAACTTGATCCATATCAATAAATACACACATATTTATATATACACACGTATATATTAGCAACTGTTTACATTAAATCAATTATTTCAGTTACTGGGTTATATACCGTAGTGGCTTTAGGTGTGAAGAAGTGATTTTGTTTTAACCAACAGTTATAATAGTTGCATGCAAAAAAGTTAATTAAAATGTTATTATAACCTTGCTGAATCTGTTCTGAGATTTGTAGAGGAAGGGAGTAAAAACTGCAAGAGCAGTTCCAGACAGGAGGTGATGGCCTTGTGAAAAGAACACTATTGTCTCTCTCTCACTAGGGAGTTGTTTTTGCAGAAGTTGTTTCTTATCTAGCTTTGTAATGTATAAAGGAGCACTGAAGACTGCCTTCAGTGCTCATTCACTGACCTGTGTTTTGTGCCTTTCAAACGCTGTGATCCTTTGAAATAAACACTCTGAAGACTAGTCTTGGGAGAAATCGATTTATTGAAGCAGTATTTCACTCTATTGATAATATATTTCCATAACAATACATAAGGTATTCTACACCGATCAATTAAACATTAAATGCACCAAACTAAGCAACAAATATAACTTTGCTGCTCTCAGTGTACTCACCCACTGTTGAAACAAACATGAAAAAATCTGGACACAAAACGAAAAATTAAACAGTTTTAACCTAGCAACGTTACGTAAGCCCCGCCCCTGACTAGCAACTGAAGCGGAGCTCCACCCACTTGATCTTCAGTAGAGGATCACGTCTCGCAGGCTGGTTTTACCTTACAGACGCTTTACAATGGATACGCTCAAAGGCAGACGTTCTCTTGTTGGCTGCAAAGACCCACATGGGTCCATGCGATTCGTGACTTCATTTTATCTTTGAGGGCAATGTTGCAGTCACGCTGCTAAAGACAGTACTAGGTTTGCGTGAATCACTTCCCCACGGACTGCTTTGAGAACTCGCATCAGTACACGTCAGGATTTGCAGAAAGACTAAAATGAAGAAAAATTCAGTCCCTACTGTTTGTGGGAAATCTGCAGATGACAGAAATTTAAGTACTTGCTGTGTCTTATAAGATTTGTTTTCGTTTCCACGTGTACAAAGTGCTGGCCGTGCCCCCCAACATGCTGCCAGATATACCTAATTTGCATAAAATTGACAGAGCCCTAAAACAGCTCATTCTGAAAGGAGCTCAAAAAAAGGAAAACTGAGGAGGTGAAAACTCATTATCCAAGAATGATTTTGTGCGAAAAATGTAATTAACATGTTTTGTATAGCCCATAGACATATCCCAAATGTCCAAAAGGAAGTATAATAGCAACTTGCAATGCAACGTGGCTTCTACCTAAACATTTTGTGATTGATCCTCACAAAATGAATGACCGGAGACTTACCCTTTGAAATCATTTCTGGGTGACTTCAGGCTTGCAAAATTTAACAACCAAATATGCCTATTTTGTGTCACAAATGCCCTTTATCACGTCTTTAATCGTAATATAATGTCAATTACTGCCCAACGTCTTCAATGTTAAGAGGTTTTCTTTCAGTTTCTGCATTTGTGGGAAAAGCGTGTCACAGACAGTGTCACAGCTGACACTAAAACTTTTTATGTCCAATTTTGACCCCGATTCCCTGTCGGGAACAGTCTGCGTCAGTCTGAAGTACACTGCTCAAAATAACTTGAGGAACACTTTGAAAACACATCAGAGACCAACTGGAAAACAAAATCCTGCTGGACATCCATACTGATATGGTATGGGTAATTTATTAGGAACAAAAGAATGCCACATGAAAAAAACTCAAAATGGTCCTTAGCAGTTTGCATGGCCTCCATGTGCTTGTATGCATGCCTGACAACGTCGGAGCATGCTCCTTATGAGATGACAGATGGTGTCCTGGGGTATCTCCTCCTAGACCCTGATCGGGGAGGAGATACTAAGCAAGGAGATCACTGAGCTCCTGGACCTAGAGTGCTACCTGGTGTCGTCAGATGACCCTAAACTTGACATCCCAGAGATGTTCTATTGGATTTAGGGGAGTGTGGAAATGCCTGCATACTCTTGCCACATGAGGTATTATCATGCACCAGGAGGAACCAAGAACCCACTGCACTAGCGAAGGATTTAACATCGGGTCTAAGAATTTCATACCAATACCTAATAGCAGTCAGGGTGCCATTGTTTATCCTGTACAGGCCTGTGTGTAGCTCTATGGATATGCCTCCCCAAACCAACACTGGCACCACCAAGCTGATCATACTGAACAATGTTGCAGGCAGCATAACATTCACCACAGCGTCACCAGACCCTTTTAGGTCTATCACAAGAGCTCAGACTGAACCTGCTCGCGTCTGTGAAAACAACATGGCACCAGTAACGAACGATGCTAAACTACTGAAAGCAGTTTAAAAAATGTGGAGAAAATGTATGTGGCCTCAACCTTCAAAAACATTCCTGTAAATTTCATTAACACCTAAACAGCCAACACTGATTAACAACCCCCGTCTACTGCCACTTGTGTGGGCTGTATAGTCCGTCTCATGCTACCACGAGTGTGAAAGCACCACCAACATTCAAAAGTGACCAAAACATCAGCCAGAAAGCATAGGTACTGAGAAGTGGTCTTTCGTCCCCACCTGCAGAACCACTTCTTTATTGAGTGAGTCTTGCTAATCGCCAAAGATTTCCCCCTGTTGTCTATCCCATTTGAACAACAGCTGTGAAACTGATCGTCAATCAGTGTTGCTTCCTAAGTGGACAGTTTGATTTCACACAAGTTTGATTTACTTGGAGTTATATTGTGTTGTTTAAGTGTTCCCTTTATTTTTTTGAGCAGTGTATATCGTTGACATGCTAATTTTCTGTGTTTGTTGTATACTTTAGACATTCTTAACATGTTTTATAAACAAAAAAATTGTTAAAAAAACTAATGCTCTTTAAACAAATTGCATATTAATCAGTCTTAATATAAAAATAAACCGACTTTGTTGCACAGGTGATTTAATTATAGCATACTTGTATCATCTTAGGCTGTGTATTGGAGAATGGGTAGCTTTTAAAGGGTAGGAAAAAAATAGCTGAGCCCCATGTGGATAATCCAGGTGGGCAACAAATATCAGACCCGCTTCTACCTATCTGGGCCCCACACGTTTATTGGCTGGGCCTGATTTAGGGCTCATCTAAAGCCCATCAAAGCCCCATCAGTTAAAACACACTTGGGGGCACCATGGAAACTGAGGTCAAATGTAGGTGAGCCCCAGTTAAATTTCCCCAATTAGGCCCGAAATATTAGCCCTGCTACTCCACATTTGGGCCCCACATGTGAGTGTTGGCTGGGAAGCAGCTATGGCATTGATCTTCCGAGTCACACTACTTAACCTTTAATCAGCTCAAATCCACAAACAAAATACTTAGATAAAATCTGAAATATATAACACAAATCACTATTACAAATAACTTAAAAATGTCTCCTTTTGTGATTTTACAAATGAAAAGCTTACAAATCAAACTGTATGTGTGATCTAACGTGGGCTAACGCAGTGGTCCACAAAAACTGGTCCTTAGGGACAACCGCCCAGCACAACTGATCCAAACTGACTGCATTACGCCCATAGAATGCCATCATGTTCTGCAAGAGCCTGTTAGTGAGCCACGCATTTAAAATGTTCACATTATTTAGAAGCATGAATGTGACAACGTAGGATTTACAAACAGGGCAGACTTCCTACCTGCTCCGACCCTTCAGCGTTCAAGGAGCCTCTGTGATAACGACGGATCCACGCGGGCACAGTCAGAGGCAGTAATCTCTCCGTCTCCGATACAAGCTCATGCATGGGGAGCTGTGGCAGCTGCAGAAACTGTTTCCAACCGGAAGATAGCTGCGTGCTGCACTAAATGTTTCCCCTGGTGGACCGGTAAGGCTGAACTACGACACACATTGACCGTAGCTTCTGCTGAACACGCCAAGCTAACAGCTAGATTTGGAGACGGAACTGAATGAACAAAATTCTCCAGCCTTTTACTTGCCTGAAAAAGAGCTCCGACTGCAATAACATGAGAAAGTTGTGCCACATTCACTGCTCATCGGAAATGCGGACAAACTCAATAAAAAAACTCAGGGAAGGGTGAAGGAGGATGGGCATGGCGAATGCCTTTACAGACAAATTCTTATTTGTAGAACACTTTAATCTGAAAATGTTATAACATGGATGGGTATATTTATTTCGTGATTATTTTCTTCTGGTATGGTAAATTACGTCGAACATCAAATATAGAAAATATTTAATGTATATCAGCTGCAAACCGAGAACTCTGAAAAATAGTGAGGATTTCCGTCCTTTCCACAAGCAAAGGCCGAAGTAAAATATTTTTCCCATTTCAAGTGAAGGCAGCGTGATAACCGAAGTGCAGTATTGTGGTCAGG
Source organism: Crenichthys baileyi (assembly GCA_036173005.1). NCBI lineage: Eukaryota > Metazoa > Chordata > Actinopteri > Cyprinodontiformes > Goodeidae > Crenichthys > Crenichthys baileyi. Next base: position 108,720 of record JAHHUM010000706.1, on the reverse strand, counting down.
CCAGCCCCCAACTTTTTTTATGAGGCGCTGTTGCGTTTTTACAGCATATCTTGGCCTCAAAGAAAAGTATGCTGCTCCAAAAGCGTGGGCCGCGGGGGCGAGCGGAAGGGGAAAACAAACGGGAAAAAAGGCAGAGCAAACGCAACTGCTTGTTAAAAATGTCGCTTAAATTAAAAGAAAGAAGATTTTGATTAAAATCAACTTTTATATGATTAGAGAACAACAGTAACACATACTTTATTTAATCATTATTATTAAAACGTCTTAAAACAGTTGTGATGACACTTTGTTTTTTTCAACTGACATAATTAGGTCATTTGAAATGAATGTGGTCACAAACTATGACTGTTATACTGTGACCCTGCTGTAACTTATAGCCTACTAATAAACTAAATAGTTAAACCAAACTGTTTCTGTTGACTCTTTACTTCTTATGTTAAATAAAAAGTAACATATGACTTGTGATTTTCAAACTTTTACTCAATGTTATTCATACAGGTATTATCTAGAAATAAAGTTGGTATTTTTTATGTACAATACACTTGTTTATAAGTGGCAAAGTACCAAACAAAAACCATTAGAAGTTGCAGACCTTCATCCTAATAAAACATTGAGAAACTTTATTCTTAAAATAGCCTCAATGTGACCCGTAAAGTTTAAAAGTTATTGCCTAAAACTTGGCAGGAAACTGACAATAGTAATCCAAGTATCTGTCTTAAGTGGCAGCAGATCTACTTTACAAAAGTATATAGTAGTATACAGATAGTAAATTATTATTATAAGTAATTGCTGCTCATTTCTCTTACTCTGTAATAGGCATTACTAAAACTAAAACTAAATAAATAAAGACAAGCAGGAGATAAAATTGAAGCCTCATTTCAGAAAGCGGCACAGGCTTTGCTGGGGTCTGGATTTGACACACAGGTGCTATGGTACCACCGGTCACAAACATCACATTGGATCTGTCAGAATAAATGCAATAATAATTAAGATAAATTTTTACATTGTCAATTTTTACAGTTACAGTCAACAAACATAATATCAGGTACCTCTTTTGGGGTTCAGGGCCCATATTCACAAAGATTCTCTCAGAAAGCTCCTAACTTAGCCTAAAAAATACTGGCAATGTGTTCTAGTTTAAGATTGCTGCTGAGAGCAACTCTGAGAAAGGAGATGACAGATATTCCTATCTAGGTGAGGAGGTGTGGTTGAGCCTGTTGCTAGGTTTGACACTGTCTTCTAAGAGTTGTGATTGGTTGTTGAAAAAAAAACCTCAAATGCAGTCCTAGTAATCATCAGGGAGAAATTAACCAATGATAGAAATTAGACTGTATTCAGAAATGTGTAAATCATGATGATAAAACTTACCAAGATTAAATTAATTGCACACAGCACCAAATTTCTGAACGTAGCTTATTTACATGCTCATCATTATTCTGATTTGCTTATTATTATGTTTACCATAATAATTCAACCATGCTGGTTGTTTTCATATGGCATCTATTTCATATTAATTACTTTCATATTACTATTACAATTCAGCAATTTACTGTGATTGCCTGCTTGTATAATGAGGTTTAGTTTGGTAAAATGACCAAAACAGAGAAAACAATGTGGAGAAAACCAAACTGAACAGAGGAGCAGAGCCTGCTGGTGGAGGAGAAGAGAGGAATGTTGAAAGGTAGATTTGGTCCTGAGATCATGGTGTGAACAAACAGGTATTGCTGCGCAATCAATGCGTCGTTTCCTCTGCTTTCACCCACCAGCCTGGAATGCGAGCAGCGCTGGTACCTGCTGCTTTCAGAAGCTAGAGTGGAGATTGCAGCACACCAGAGAACTTCCCCACAGATGGAGGAGCGTTGTAGATGACCATTTAGGCCAAGGCTACTGACATCATCATGTACAATACATCAAATACATCAAATTTGCCTCATTTATATCTTCCTTTTATGTATGTAGTGCTTCGATTATTGTACTTTATCTTGTCTTGAGTTGTATTTATGTATATATTTGTTTTTTCGAGTTCTTCTAATTTTTTCCAAATTTATATTTTGAAATCATTTTGCAGTCTGGAAATATTTAAATAATTATGCACTATATTGTTTGTAATCTTTTTCACCTTTTATTCATGGTTAGTTATTATTGTTTTTTCTTCTTTGTTTATCCTTCCTAATATTACCTTGCAAGAGGTGCACCTTTAATATATATATATATATATATATATATATATATATATATATATACATATACAGGGGTTGGACAATGAAACTGAAACACCTGTCATTTTAGTGTGGGAGGTTTCATGGCTAAATTGGACCAGCCTGGTAGCCAGTCTTCATTGATTGCACATTGCACCAGTAAGAGCAGAGTGTGAAGGTTCAATTAGCAGGGTAAGAGCACAGTTTTGCTCAAAATATTGAAATGCACACAACATTATGGGTGACATACCAGAGTTCAAAAGAGGACAAATTGTTGGTGCACGTCTTGCTGGGGCATCTGTGACCAAGACAGCAAGTCTTTGTGATGTATCAAGAGCCACGGTATCCAGGTAATGTCAGCATACCACCAAGAAGGACGAACCACATCCAACAGGATTAACTGTGGACGCAAGAGGAAGCTCTCTGAAAGGGATGTTCGGGTGCTAACCCGGATTGTATCCAAAAAAACATAAAACCACGGCTGCCCAAATCACGGCAGAATTAAATGTGCACCTCAACTCTCCTGTTTCCACCAGAACTGTCCGTCGGGAGCTCCACAGGGTCAATATACACGGCCGGGCTGCTATAGCCAAACCTTTGGTCACTCATGCCAATGCCAAACGTCGGTTTCAATGGTGCAAGGAGCGCCAAATCTTGGGCTGTGGACAATGTGAAACATGTATTGTTCCTCTGATGAGTCCACCTTACTGTTTTTCCCACATCCGAGAGAGTTACGGTGTGGAGAAGCCCCAAAGAAGCGTACCACCCAGACTGTTGCATGCCCAGAGTGAAGCATGGGGGTGGATCAGTGATGGTTTAGGCTGCCATATCATGGCATTCCCTTGGCACAATACTTGTGCTACATGGGCGCGTCACTGCTAAGGACTACCGAACCATTCTTGAGGACCATGTGCATCCAATGGTTCAAACATTGTATCCTGAAGGCGGTGCCGTGTATCAGGATGACAATGCACCAATAGACACAGCAAGACTGGTGAAAGATTGGTTTGATGAACATGAAAGTGAAGTTGAACATCTCCCATGGCCTGCACAGTCACCAGATCTAAATATTATTGAGCCACTTTGGGGTGTTTTGGAGGAGCGAGTTAGGAAACGTTTTCCTCCACCAGTATCACATAGTGACCTGGCCATTATCCTGCAAGAAGAATGGCTTAAATTCCCTCTGACCACTGTGCAGGACTTGTATATGTCATTCCCAAGACGAATTGACGCTGTATAGGCCGCAAAAGGAGGCCCTACACCATACTAATAAATTATTGTGGTCTAAAACCAGGTGTTTCAGTTTCATTGTCCAACCCCTGTGTATATATATATATATATATATATATATATAATATATATATATATATATTTAATTTCCCCATAGGGGGATGAGAAAGTGAATCATCTTTCTATATTAATAATTGTATGAATGTTATAGACATTTTTGTGCTCATTTACTCGACCATTAAGCAGGTGGATCCCTGCGTGATCAAGAAGTTAGCGTTGTATTAATTCACTGTTGTTCATTGTACAGAGAATATCTCTTCTTTCTCCCTGTCTTCCTGCCATCTTATCTGCCTCTCTGCATCTTGCTTACTGTACAGATCATGTTCTTTGATTTCTCCAGTGCATTTAACACAATTCAACCTGATTTGCTTTGTCAGAAACTCCAGAAGACTCAGGTGGAGGCCTCAACAATCTCTTGGGTCAAAGACTACCTGGCAAACAGACCACAGTTTGTGAGACTGAAGGGTTGTGAGTCTACCCAGGTAGTCAGCAGCACAGGAGCACCACAGAGGACTGTACTCTCACCATTCCTCTTCACTCTGTACACCTCAGACTTCCAGTACAAGACAGACTCCTGTCACCTGCAGAAATACTCAGATGATTCTGCAGTCGTGGATAAGAGATGGACAAGAAGCTGAGTACAGGGAGCTGGTGGTCCACTTTGTGGCATGGTGTGGAAACAATCATCTCATCTTGAACGTCAATAAAACAAAGGAGATGATTGGAGCTTTTAAGAGAAACAGGAATATGTCAAACACTATTTCCATCATGGGAGAAGAAGTGGAGGTGGTGGAGGAGTATAAATACCTCGGTGTTCACCTGGACAACAGACTGGAGTGGAGATGCAACTGTGAAGCCGTCTACAGTAAGGGACAGAGCAGACTGTACTTCTTGATGAAGCTTAGGTCCTTTGGTGTTTGCAGCAAGATGCTGCATATCTCCTCTGGAACCTCTGGAGATCACTGTGCAAAAAAGGATGATTCAACATCATGGAGAACCATGAGCATCCTCTTCCTGAGACTGTGTTTTCAGTCAGAGGCTTCTTCAGATCTGCTGTAAGACAAACCACTACAGGAGATCCTTCCTGCTCACAGCTATTAGCATCTACAACGGCTCTTTGAAGAAACCTGTATAAAATGAGCTACAACGACATTTAATTTCCAGTTTGCAATGAAGTGCTTTTTAATTGAATTGAACTGAATTGAATTAACACACTCTTTGGCTCACTTAAAGTTCTGCTTACTACTCTTAACATTTCCTCATGTTAGGAGCTCTCTTAAGCCTAAGGTGCTTCGTGAATTACTTTTATCTTACTGAGGGAAATTCTAAGATTTTTCTAAGAATGACGTCACTTGGAATTACTTTTAGTCTTAGGATTCTTTGTGGTTATGGGCCCAGATTATTTATGCTCTGAAGGTGCACTTTTTTGTAGAAAGTAGCTCACTACTAAATTAATGCAAAGTTGTTTTAATGGTACCATCTACGTCTATTGTCAGTTTTGATTAGTAGAGGTTCAACGTTTAGAGGGGTGACAATGAAATAAAGTTTAAGCTTGGTTATTGTTAGACTGTAGGGGTCTGTTTCACAAAGTAGGGTTAGTGAAAACCCAGAGTAATTTCTCAGGTAAGGATCTGCATAACCTGGGTTTCTGGTTTCAAAAAGCCAGGTTGCAATTACACTGGTTCAAGTTACCTCTACGTCATCCTCCATGAGCCAACCCTGCAGGGTTTATTGAGCTTACCCTGGGTTTGTCCTATGTTTTTGCTGAGACATGGCACAAGGAAAGTGTTAGAAGTGGCATGTTCTTTCTGTGGAAAAGCCTGTAGATGCTGGAGCGCAAATAGTCCACAGAAATCTCTGTCCGGAGGGGGTGATCAGACCGCAATTAGATGTATTATAATTGTTACATGTCTGTCAGACTGTCTGGTTGGTGCCACCCATGTAATGTTTTGGTGAATTTCTTCGTTAGAGTAAAGTAGCAAGGTTTTTCTTTCCATTTTAGTTTTGCTTAGTTTAGGTGATCGTTAGGCCCTGTTTTCGTTTTAATTATTTCATTGATTTGGCACCACCTAACAGCCCCTCTCTCCCCCACAGCTTGTTCATCCTTTTGGGATTTTCTCAAAAAGAAAAGAGGAAAATAAACCCAATTTTGTCCTTTACAAAGACTCTGACATTTTATTATTGTGGCTGTCTTGTGTTTTCACCCTCCTTCAACTGGGGGGGGGGGGGCTGTAACATAATTTCTGGAGAAATAGATTTTTTTTACTATTTTTCATGTGAGTAACTGCTTCTTCACTAAATGAAGGAGATTATGTGAATAGGAAGTCTTTCCACAGCATCATTCTGCAGGTAGGTCTAAATAGACTTAATTAATACAAATGCAGATGACATAGCAGCTAATGGTAGTTTTGTACAGTGAATTTCATATGTGATGCGGCCCACATAATCAGCAACATGGAAGCCAAGTGGCCTGGGTCTGTGTATGACTCATGTATTTGCTCATGTAAAGCTTGTGAATCTACATTAAAAAATACAGATTCACAAGCTTTAGTTCATTTTAAATCAACATTTTCCTCCTATTGCAGATGAAAATGTAAAGTGTGTTCTTTTGCGGTCCTAGTAGAGTACAGTGGTTACCTCCATGAGGACATAGGGTACCCTTGTCAGCCCTGTTTGCTGACCCTTTACCCTGATTCTGGCCACCAGGGCCATTTTAACATGGCTTACAGCAGGACACAAGCCAGGGTGGTGAACTATAGGAACGCTGAAGGCCCGGTTCCAGTGCCTACGCAGACTCGGTGTCAGCCCTGAAAGGGCCTGTCATATAACAATTCCTTGTGTGATTTTACACAACATAGCCACTCTTAGAGGCGAAAACCATCCTTTTTATGAACAAATTGTTCCAGATGACAGCATGGACCATGATGTTGACATGAAAGATGGCTGAGCAGTTAAGAGATGCGATATTTTATAACAATTTTGGAGTTACCAATCAATTCTCAAATAAAGACAATAGTCCTTTCATTGTCATTGTTCAATGTCTTTATTGCCCACATTTAACTGATGCTCCAGCAGTTGTATTGTTTTGTTTTCTGCAGCTGCATTTTTTTGGTTTGCTTTTTGATAGCGCATGTTTCTATCTTTGCCTGTAAGTACACCTTACACCAGCAAACAAAGTGTCTTCATCATCCTATAATGATTGATGATAAATTGAATGTACTCTAATCCAGCTCCAGAAGAGACAGGACACCATCCACAACTAATAAGACAAACATAAGAGTGTTAAATTACACATTTAACCTGGACAAATGAGCCACCCAATTTGCTTGTTTATTGTGGTTATTTCCAACACTGTTAGGGTCACGCCACATTTATTTGGTTATATTGCTTCACATGTACTTGACCTTACATATTAGATATGATTAATGATACAAGAGTGATGGTAGTCACAAATTGTATACCTACAAGAGAATCCATGTCAACTACTATTTAAGATGGATGGGTAGATGTTTAAGAGCCAATACTGGGAAAATGATGAATGTAAATATCAGTTATAGGTCACCAACTATTGTGACTGAGGGCCATCTTTTCTGCCTCTGATAGTGGTGATGGACCCCACCTGTTCATCTGGCCTTTGCCCTTTTCCCAAACGCTATAGTGGAGCTCAAACTGGATCATGTTCGGGAAGCACAAAATTACACTTAAGTTGGTGAAAACCTCTTGCCTCTCCTGATAGATCTTTTATTCTGGAAGCAAGACTTAGAAAAATATCACAGGAGAATATGTATTAGCAATCAAACTGTATTGGATCAGAAAATAGTATATTAATTCCTGTATGTATTCAAATTACCTTTTTCGCACCACTCTGTGCAGTCAGCTTGTCTGAGCCAAAAAAGATGCCTAGTCAATGGAGTACCGCAGTTTTATACAATACAAAGAAACTAGGGTGGAGGTAGAACCAGTTTGAAGCGGTTTCTGCCTTCCCCCTCTAGCAACAATGACAAATTCTTTTCTGGGAGACCTCAGGGGTGTGTGATGACTCTCTGCTGCAGCCGTCTCTAGTTCATAATGATGGGGAAAAGTTATGTGCAATGTGTAGACATCTTCCCTGTATGTACTAGGTGTCTCTCACCGTGGTGTGCGTGCAGTGAGGCAATTTACCTTATGATTCTAACTTCCAGGCAAGGCGGTGGGGTCTTCCGTGCATTTGTGGAACCTTTTCTCCCAGTGAGATACTTGAATCCCATTGCATTTCAATCCTTATATGATCTTCATTGTTCCTCCTAGAAAGAATGTTCCCTGCCTAGAATATAATTGCTAAACCTAGATGATTATAATTTCATACAATGACGATGTGATGGAAATTTAGAGAGTGTCATTGTGCTATGAGCTGAGTTCCTGTCTGACCTAATCAAAAGGTCCAATGAGCTGAGTTGCTCTGTATACAAATATGCGTCAGGGCTCAGAAACAAAGGGTTTTGCAGACAGCTGTTTTAGTTATGCAGATGTTTCTGAGCCTGTGAAATACATTATAAAGTGAACATTTCTTGCAGCAGATCTCCTTCGGTAAATACAGTTTTTCTTCAACAACACATAACTGTCTTCTGATGCAAACATACATTTTTTTTCCACACTTATATCCAAGCATTTTCATTTGTATAATGTTAATTGTGTAAAGATGGCCTGCTACACATTCATTTTTTTGGGTAATCACATAATTTATTGCATGTTGAAGATAGCCATTGAATAATTTGTGATTCAGTTGGTAAAGGCTAAACAGAACAAAAGCTTATATTATAAAGCTTATTGGTCCGCACCTAATTTAACTGTATTTTTGTATTTCATCTTGATTTGTTGCCATCATGTTATCTGGATTCCATTGATGAGGACGTCTTATATACTCATGTTCAAGGTTGACTTGACTCAGAGTAGAGTGACTCAATTGTCACCACCTGTTCTGTAACAGACAACTCTGGGTATGACAGAGTAAGTAGGTCTACCCAGAGTATCTGCTTGTATCAGCATGTTAATCCTTTGTTGTGAAACTGACCCCTGATATGTACTCATGCACCCAAGCTTGTGCAAGAACTGTTGTTGTTTACATGTTTAGGAGCAGAGTGCATGGGAAAAGGTGACCAGAAAGTGATCAATGTCTGCAAATCTCTTCTGCAGCTATCTGTTTTATTTTAAGTTATACATTTTGCTTCCATTCAGTCACCCCACCCTGATGCACTGTGTTAATGTGGCATTTTCCTCCTACTGTTTATAGTTTGATATCATTTGAGATTTGTTGTTGAAAATAGACTTTTTAAAATGTTTGACAGTGTTGTTTTGCTTGCTGTGGGAGCAGAGTACATGATAAATTTATTCTGCAGAAAATAATACTGGAGAACCTTTGATTGAGCTATGACATCCTATACAGTGACACAACTATTACACATTTAAACCAAAAAACGTATCACTTTAATGATAGCATAGAAGACTACTTTCTTTAACAGATATGCACTTAGGTTTTCAACCCACCTTATTTATCTCATATGGGCAGTGCTTAGGAACGGCCACCAAAGATCGATTTGTCGGAACAGTTGAAGTTAAGGTGACACGGAACCTGTTTCTCAGGTAGCCTTGCTGTTTCTCAGCAGGAAAATTACTCATCAGCAGACTACAGGATTGAGACTGTTTGTATAAAGTGGCATGTCACTAATATGCCTGGTATAGTCTTGCACCGGTTAGGCACCTCATTTTATTTTCTACTCATAGAAAATAAAAAGGTATAAAACGGATATTTTTTAAGCATGCAATGGGGCAACCTTTCACCTCTTACATCAGCCAATTACGTCACTCATTAGTTTAGCGCGAAGCGCTGTGGACAGCTAACAGCATAGCAGGTATGCAACGGAGGGAATAAAGGCGAAAATAGCCTCTGGTGACTACCAAATCACAGCAATACATCATCCAAGGCCAAGTCGGACGTTTGGAAGACATTTGGTGTCATACGAGACCATGAGAACAACATTGTCAGTGAATTTGCAGCTTATAAAAGCTAGGTACATCTTTGCTGAGAAAACACATCGACAGCTGCAAGAGCACAGGTTCCGGGACTACTGATCAGTACTTCTTTAAGGACACAACCCTCAAGCCCCCCAAATGAGGGAACAAGGTGTAAGGATTATGATTATTGATTAATTAATATTTATCAAAAATTATAATTAAAAATCATAATTCAGGAAAATAATTTCTTAACCAAAAATCATTACTTACGAGTAGAAATTAGAGATGTCCTCTGGTGTTGTGATTATGGGCTCAAAGTTCTTAATAATTACAATTAGTTACTTATTAATAATTGATAATTATTAACCAAAAACCATGTCACTGTTTAATCAACCGCTTCACCGATGGTGGAGGATCTTCGACCTTGTTTTGACAGCTAAATCACTCTTGCACGAAATAAACACAAATGCTTTTCTTAAATAAATGAAGATTTACTGAAACCAAATACTTCTGACATACCACCATTCTGGTCCAAAAACCTTCACCTAACTAACAAGCACTATTCTACATAAAGGGGATAAAAATGACTACCTAACAATAATAATAAAAGAAAATATATATGCATTTAGTGTCTATGAAGATCAAACCAGCAGTTTTATGGATAAAATGTGGAATTTGGGTTAAATGGAAAGAGAAGCCCTCCTAGTGTGCTGATGTCTCGATAGTGGCGATCAGCTGGTAAACGGTGGGCCACGCCCTTAGCCACTAAAAGCTGATTGCCCTAAATCTCGAACAAAGAGTCATAAAACTCTGAGGCCGGAACTCAGTGGAAAAACTCCAGTAATAAAACTGGAACAAAGGTATGGTCAGGCAAGGCCCAGACCGCAGCTGCTTTGAATTAAAAACTTTTAAGAGTCCAATTTCTAACTCCTAGCTGATTTGGGATCAGCCAGACAAAAACATGAACACGCACCTTGCACAGCAAATCATACACTCAGCATAAAACACTTTAATCAGTATTGCATGCAACAAGTTGATACCTTGGATTAACTACTGGTGATTCTAAATTACCTTCACTATGCCTCATCCTGCCCAGACTTCTAAATGCACCTATCCAATTTAATATAAAAAGAACAAAATTACTTTGACGTTGATTTCTTCTCTCCACCCATTGAGGATGGGGTAGGTCTGAAAAATGGTAAACTTCTAATCTGTCCAAGAGGGGAAAATATGAAGAACCGTTTAGTCGACTGAATCAACAAGGAGGAAAACTCATCTCCTTGGAAGTAAAACCTCTGTGGGTTTTTCACCTGCGCCGGGTGTCGGCGGGGTCTTCGATCGGTATATGAATCTGACCTTTTTGTATCAGACAGATTTCCAGCTTTCAAGCTCTTCGGGGAATGGCTGTTTGGAGAAAAAAGGTTCGCCTGCGAGCTTTTGTCTCTCCAGATATGTGCCTCCAAGGCGTCGTCTGTGAAACATGCTGGAAATGGCAATGGAAGTTTATTCTCCGCTGTTTTTATAGTCCCGGGTGATGTCAGAGCTTCGATGTCTGTTGAGCTGCGCATGTTGAACTGTGCAGCCTATTCGGTCTGTCCGACCAAAATCAATGACCCCAACAAAGGATACAGCTACAAAGTTAGCTGGGAAGTTTGTGTGTCTGGATATTAGATCATTTGAGACTGTGTGCTGACAGGGATTTATCGCACTTGCTCAGGGCTTAATTGACATTGTTGCCACAGCTGGCCGTTTGGATGCTCGACAGCTTCTGCCTGATTCAACCACCGTGTCACACAGACGGATTAAATTTGCTGAGGACATCCAAGAAAGCATCATCCCAGAGCTGAGAAAGCAGCTGACTGAAAGCAATGGGGCAGTGACTCTGGACATGTGGAGAGATGACTACCGTAAAATCAGTTACCGTGTGTGACGTTGCATTACATCAGCGACAGGTGGCAGTGAGTGCTTTGCAGATCTGAATGGGACAGCATATTACGGAAAACAGCTGACAACCTCAGACTGGCCATCATGCAAGCATTGCGTAAATACAACCTCGATGAGTTCTTCTCTAAACTAGTCTATTTGACTGACAGAGGTGCCACCCTAGTTGCGTCCCTTGAGACTGTTACGAGACTCAGCTGTGCAGCACACGTTCTACTGATGATGACATCTTTGGTGAAGAAGTGTCTGCTTTGATCGACTCCGCTAAATCAGTTGTCACTTGCTTTAAGTAGACAAACCTCCAGAACTGTCTGAATAAAACACTGAACCAAGTAGCCCAGGCCAAAATGGAAACACTCTGGAATTCTCTGTATGCAATCTTGGACTCCATCAGTGTTCAGTACAAGGATGTCTGCGCACTTCTAGAGGAGCGAGGAGAGGAAAACCGCCTCAGTAACCTGAGCACAGAGACTCTAAGTGACATTGTTGCATTTCTGTCTCCACTCAAGACTGCTACCAAAGCTCTAGAGGCATCCAAGACCCCAAACATTCACGTAACCGCCTAAAACGCCACCTGCAGCCATCATCATCTGGCAGTTTGACACTGTCATCACTGAAGGAGAAATGCCTCAATATTCTGACTGAAAAATTCCATCTGCATCTTCTGCACAAGCTGGCGATGTTCCTGCACCCCAAACTAAAAAGCCTTAAGCTGCTTTCTCACCAGGGTGACGTGATGATGGCTTACAGTGAAGCACAGCATCTTATTAAAGGTAGGAAGAAAATAGCTGGCCTGATATCCATTTTTTAAGGGCAAGCACAGAGAACAAGTTAGTAATCAAGATTCTTAGTAAACAGTGTATTCATATTTAGTTTTTGAATATTTAAAATGAATTATGCTTGTTTGGTTATTTACTAAGACAAAATAAGAAATCGGTCCTAATTAAGTCACTGTTAAAGCATAATGGCATACTTGCAGCCCAGCGCAACACTCAAACATGCAGCAAGTAGCCCAGGCCAAAATCCATGTTGTCTCACATTTTTTAAACTTTATAATTAATTTACATTCTGAAGACGCTGTCAGAATGTGAGAAAATAAGTACAATAACAGCACCATCAGAGCGCTACACTCATTCATTAAATGAAAAAACAAAAACATTGATTGATTTGTAAAATGAGTAAGTTATTTTAAAATAATATTGCTTATTAAAACTACACACTTTCACACATTTGAACAGTACTATTATTGCGCCTTTAACCCCGCTCCCTAGTTAATGGTAGCTTTCTTTTTCTTTACAACCAATACCATTTTTGATTTGCTCCTTTGCTACTTTCAAGAACATAAGGAGAATTGTGGAAGCCCCATGCAAGGTGCAACAGTGGCAGCCGCACCGCCAGAGAAAAGACACTGTCTGCTATCAACGGGATGATTTGGCTGATGTTGAAGACTCCAGTGACAAAAGTCAGCCCCTGGAAGAAGTGGCAGCCTACACTGAATTCAAGATACCAATGGAGGATGCTTTGGATGTTTTGCTCTGGTGGAAAGATCATGCAAAAATGTTTCTGAACCTAGCACTGAGCATAATGTGCTTGCCATCCTAGCATCAAGCACAGCTAGCGAAAGAGACTTTTATCTGCTGGGTTTGTGTTTCAGGAAAGGAGAACGCAGCTTAAGCCAGGGACTGTGGACAATATTCTTTTTCTGCACAGCACCCTAAGAGCAAGGCCTAAATATAGTGAGTAAATACCATAGTTAATAAAATAAAATCCGACAGGCGTTTTAAAAGAGGCTTGTTTTGGCTGATGTATTCTATGCATGCTAGTGTGAGTGTGTATTTGCGTTTGTGAAAGAAAGAAAAGGCCAGCTTGTTTACCGCTGGTCATCTGTGAGAGCAGTGCGCACTGGCATGTGAGTACTGCCTCTGTTTGTAAGACAGTATTGCGCTAAAGCTACAAAAATAAAGCACCTTGTGACTGACCACTAAATGAAAATTAGCAGCTGTGTGTATACATTGTGATCATAGGTCGGGTCGTGCTCTATTACTCACGGGTCCAGTCGGCTCCAGGGTTTTAAAATGGGGACAATTTTAAAAGTTTGGTTCTCAGTTCTGAGCTCTACGGGTGCGGATATGGGTTTGAAAAACTGGACCTGTGCAAGACTCTGATGCCAGGTGAGGAGTGTCATGCAATAGTTGTTTTGAAATGTTACTTCCACCTAGTGGTAACTAAAAAAAACTGTGTTACTGTAGAGGAAGTGACATAACAACCTGGGGACTGGAAGTTGTCTTCCGGATGTAGTCACCCAGTATCAAAGGGAGCACCTTTTGATGGCACTGGGTGACAGTGTTTCTCCACCACTGTCAGCTTTTTGCTGTCATTGTAGAATGCAGAAGAAAAGCAGGTAAACAAAATTCTACATTCACTGTGCATATTGCAGCAATAGGAGGAGACAACATGGCAAATGGACAGAGGTGTGCAGCGGGCTCCACCGTTGTATGCCAGGCACAGTTGCATTGTAACACATTTTCTGTTTGGTGTAAGAAAGCAAAAATTTCAGGTTAAACACATCAAGTCCAAGTGAAGAAGTCACTGGTGTTAAAGCTAAGTGAAGTTTAAATCTTTTACGATTTTATCAAGTTGAATCTAAAGTTATTAACTTTTTTACTTAAGTCTGACTGAATTCCGTGTCACATGACTCGAGTTCACACCTCTGCTATATACTGAAAGTCTCAGGCAGATGTTACATACTGTTTAGTTAATCTTACCTATAATGATCAAAAATGTGTATATTGTGTTTTGCAATACATTTGATGTTTTTCTCTGTTCTTTTTTTCCTGTAAAGAACTTGGTCCTAAACAAATAAAGTTGCATGGCCAAGTAAATAAGCAAATTCTTCAGCATAACAAGACATTTTTGAAATTTTCATGCTGTTGCTTTTGTGTAAAAGTTTAGAGATTGCCCCTTTAGTTGCAATGTCACCAGCGCACAAAGCAAGATTCATAAAGACATGGATGAGCAAGTTTGGTGTGGAAGAGCTTGATTGGCCTGCACAGAGTCCTGACTTTAACCTGTGAGAACACCCGTGAGAAAGAAACTAGGAGCTTTTTGTTCTCACCAAACATCAGAGTCTGACCTCAGAGATGCTTTGCTGGAAGAAGAGTCAGAGATATTTCCACAGTTGTTTCCTTTTTTTCTGTGAATGGTTGGTTGCTCTTTTCTCAAACACAGCCAGAGATGGGCTCTGTTCTGTTCTATTCTGTTCTATTCTATTCTAATTCCTTAAACCTTGTAGACAGTGGAAGCAAGTAGGTTTTTGTAACAGCATGTGTGTATGGTTTTTAGTTTCTTTTTTAGAGAGCCCTACATGGTAGGATAGTTATCTCAATTGCTGTTTTTCCTAGCCTATGAAAAAGGGGTGACACCTCTGTCAAGCTGACAGCTGATCTAACATAAGTTTTTCACAAGCAGGGGAATGAATGCAGATGGCTAAATGTGACTAAATATGGCTATACGTTTTGCAATACTTTAAAACTTGGACCCAGAACACAGATGAAAAAGACCCTTTCATGTGTCTCTCGGTCTGATGCTAAGTTTGCAGTGTGGCCATGCTTAATTTTACAAAACATTCTAATCCTGACTTTAAAATCATACCAGTGAAAAAAATATATTGCTAACAAGGACTTAGAGTTTATTTGTGTCTAATGGAAATGATAAGACTTCAGGTTGGTCACAATGTCTTCCAGATGTGACATCACTGAGGCTTGACATCATGGTGGAAGTGATATCCTCGTGAAAACAGGACAACACAGCAAAGTTATGGGTGTCTCACACAGATAAAGGAATTTTTGTGGTTGCAGTTATTATCATTGACGTAATCTTGTCCTGTAATAAAATATTCAAAATAAACAAAGTAAAAAAAACATCTTGACACAGTTACAAAGTCATGTGTCTCACGAAGGGTGGTAAGTGAACCAAACATTTTTTTAAATGTAATGAAATCAACATTGAACATGCAACATAAAAACACAGATTTCATTGTCTCGACTACAACTAGCAAGAGAATTAGAATTGCTTACCAAGGTGGTTGATCTCCATACAGTTCTCATTTCCGCCATAGTTGTTGGGCTGTCCAGAGGCCCAGTTGTTAAAATCAAACTTGGAACCTTTGCTCCACAGCCAAACACCTTCCTGAGAGAATAGTTTTAAATATCAGTGAAAAATCCTTACCAGGCAATCCTACAAAATTATTGTCAGCCTCTTAGCTCAAAAATATTTTTTGCCAGGTAAGAAGAGTTTTAAAAAACTCACTTTCACTGCATCATAGCCTCCAACCCAAGTTTGTGTATGTGATCCTGATGATTTAAAGATGAGACTCCTCATAAAGGTGTATTGATCTTTATTTTGGATGGTGGCCAGATTTCCATAGTGGGAAATGCAGTTGAGCTGAAGAGAAATAAAAGATACAAATCAACAAAAGCATCACTTTAACATTACTTTGAGTTTATGTATGTGTGCATGCAGTTGTAAGGTTTTGCAAACTCAGACAGTTCTGAAGCGTAGCTTTTTTAATTGATTCCTTGATTTTCATTTGAGTCTTCAGTCAGTTCTTTCATAACACCAGAAAAAAACCTTTATATTCAGTGAGATTTGAGGGAAAATAGTTTATTTTCTTATGTACAATAAAAAGTGAATAAAACAAAGGACATAAATGTAGATTTATTAACTATTCAATAATCAATACATTTATTTAATGTAAGAATATTATTAAAATATATTCTTACATATAAGAGAAACATCAATAAGTCAAACACTGTTTCCATCATGGGAAAAGGAGTGAAGGTTGTGGAGGAGTATAAATACCTCTGTGTTTATCTAGACAACGGACTACAACAAGGGACAGAGCAGAGTGTATGTACTTCTTGTGGAAGCTTAGGTCCTTCAGTGTTTCCAGCAAGATGCTGCATGTCTTCTATAAGTCTTCTGTGGAGAGTATGATCTCTTCTGCCAACATCTGCTGGGGGTAGCAGCATCAGAGCCTCTTAATGTGACTGTTGTACAAGAGCGTGTCTTCAGATCTGCTGACAGACCGCTACAGGAGATACTTCCTGCACACAGCCATTAGCATCTACAACGGCTCTTTGAAGCATATGGAATTACATATGGAATTACTACATAATTCCATGTGTGTTCATTCACAGGTTTGTTGCCTTTGGTGAGAATCTACAACGATTCAAGACGTTACATTAAAAAGCAAACAAACAAATTACATAGAAGCTAGTCATCTCTTCAAATTGTTTCCAACACAACTATTATAATTTGAATAATTATTATTACTATTATAGTATTAAGGAATCATGAGTTGAGGAGGCCAATGTCGCACTACATTTGTGAGACACATTTGCACATCACAATGAAGTTGCACATGTATTGAATGAAGATGCTTTTTATTTACAGAAGCAAATTCCTTTACAGATGGGGCCCCTAAAGAAATATGAGTGCAGTCAATAGCTCACGTTACATTTAGAAACCAGCTCCTTACAATATGATGTTTAGCTTTTAAGCCACAGTTTAGGAGAATTTAATAAATATCTGAGCAACATACAGATGAGGCCATATCGTTGGCCTGCCATAGCTCAGGGATGACTGTAAAATACCCGACCATTCAGCCACCAAATACTAGTGCAAGGAATCCATCTTGTACTCATAGAACTGTTGAGGTTGAAAAGTTGTTTTACAGTTCTTATTCCTCCTAAGAGCAAGCAATTAAAATACATTTACATATGTTTTACCTCAGCTTTAATCCAATCCAGTTCAGTGTCATCAAAAAGGTAACACAGGCCTCGATATGGAGTCCAACCAGCAAGGCACTTGCAATGGACACCTGTTGGAAAACATGGAAACTAATACGATTGTTCATACAGAACAGTTGCATCCTTACATCATCTCCAAAGGCAAGTCTAGAGCTATGGTACAAGAAAAAAAAACTACAGAAAGAAACAGTTATTGAATATGATTGAATAAGCAGTAACTAGAAACAAATTTTAACATGACAATGACCTAAGAATGCATCAACTTCCACAAAAAAACATTAAAAATCACTAAAGACCCAGCATATTCATCCTGGGTGTCTGTACCATTCAGGCATTTTGCGTACTAAATTTAGACACATTTGCAAAAAGTTTCTTCACTGAAATCTGATTTAATAGTGCTTTAGGATATATACAAAATCAAGTCTACCAAACAATGCAAAACATTTAACAGATCAGAATAACTGAGTCAGCAGTGCAGACTCTGTAGTCACACCAGCATTTTGCTAAATAAATAAGAATCAATTTAGAAATCAGAGCGAGTTCAGTCATTAGTGTAAGTCATAATGACTGCGGTTTTATGAATGTTCACTCCTCAAAATAACAAAAGTACAAACCTGAACCTGAAGCCACCTCCTCTGACCCTTTGGATATTCGTAACTGAGAATTTAAAAAAGAATCAGAGACATTTCTTACAGTGGCTCGCTGTGCTTTTTTCATTGGGACAGAACAAAAATGTAAATCTCAGAAAAGTTTGTTTATTTTTGTACACATTTACTTAACACAAAACAATATTTGATAAGTTTAGCTAACTTTACTTACAGTGGCTCCAATCCCAAATCCACAAAGGAGCAAAGTGAATTGCAGAACTGAGTCCATCTCTTGAAATAGGTGCATTTACTGGGTAGAAAGAAGCTTTAAATCTAAATTCTCCAATACGCAATTCTGACAAATCATTTAGACATGTTTTTAATTGTGGTAAAGAAAAGAAGCAAAACACTACAAAATACTACAGCTACAAAATACATTAACTATTTTTTGTTAATAGAGGACAGGAATTTACCTTGTCGCGATGAGAAATGAGAAAGTAGCTATAACAGTCACTGGAAACAGTTTTCGTTTAAAAAGTGAGCAAAGAGCTTATATAGGCTTGTTTTTCCCTTGTGTTAGTGGGCCTGTCATTCTCTGTTAAAAGCTCATCAAATAATCATAAAAATGTTGTGGCACAAAACAATCCCGCCCACTCTGCAATCTGCATAAGGGTTCTGTAATGTTAGTGGGAGGGAGGTGAACCAGGAGGAAAGAACCACACTTAAAGGGATTTCTCCTGGTCCCTCCTGCTTTCTTGTTTTTAATTCTAACAAATCCATCGTAACAATTGATTTACTGAGAAAAAAAGTTTTTACATTATGGTCATAATGGTTTCAAAGTGACTTAAAAGTAGCTGTAATGCCAAGTAGTGAGTCAGTTTAGGAAAAACGGTTTGATCTCCTACTCTTTGGAGGAGTCTGAAATCTGAACACGAAGATGTTTTCTGGGAAAACTGTTGTAGCTCCGATTATGTGTGATTTCTCCTGGCCACTGCTGAAAATATATTTGTCTGCTTTTACTGATGCTTTCCACACTTTCCAGTTACAGGGTTAACTAATCTAGTTCATTAGCTCTGCTATGCTTCACCCTGTTGTAGCTGTGGATCTGCCAAGTCAACAGATTTAATGAAGAACTCTGTAAGCCTTTGGTCAGATTTTGCTCCACATGAAACAGCAGTCAGTTTTCAATCATGACTTTCTCCTTAGTTATTCTAACTGCTTTGATATTAACTCTGGTTGTGTACCAAAACAAAATCAAATCCACATCCTAATTTGTGCCTTTGACATTTTTTTGGCACCTTATGTTTTCCTTCACAATTTCTGCAAATAACTCGAGGAATACCTGCCCCCCATCTAAAGACCACAGCTTCTTTAGAAAACCAAATCCAAAGATCAGCAGGATCCCAAAAAAGATTCAAGGAGCACAGTAAAGGTGAGAGGTTTGTGGAACATATTGTGCTATTTACCTAATTTACCTAATATGAAATTTCCAATCTTGATACATTAACATTAAATAATATTTTCTTGGTATGAGATGATGCTGATTTTTCAGATGTGAGTTTAAGGAACGCAAATAACGTGGTTCTGTACAATATGTATTTATTATTTATTTATTTATATATTTAACCTTTATTTAACCAGATAAAAGACCCATTGCGATCAAGACATCTTCCACGAGGATGACTTGGCCAAGAAGACAACAGCACATGTCATAGTGGACAAGACGGATAGACAACAATAACATAAGAAACATTAAATATATATGTAGACCACAATATGTAGCCAAATAACATTTAGAAACAGTAACAATTTAAGATTTAAAAAACAGACACTGTTTGTAGGATTTCCATCGTCGGTTTCTTAAGATAGAGTGGAAGGCTTTTAGTTTAACAGGTTCTAACAGTTTCAGTTCAGATTGGAGGGCATTCCAAGTAGAGGGGCCAGAAAAACTGAAAGCTTTCTTTCTCATTTCAGTTTGAACGCCAGTAGCAGAGAAATACAAAATGTCATTTAATCATAAGGCATAATGGTTTTCAGTTATTTGAAGAAAGGACATAAATAAGCAGGGACCAAGCCAATAGGAAGTTTGTAAACCAGTCATCTAATGTGTAAATCGCCTTACAGCAGTTCTGATTCGCAGGATTTTCTCAGAGGGAAAGGATGATTTGAAAAAATGATTATTTGGGAATTTTCAGCATTTAATACCAGTTTCAACTTCTCCAGACAAATCTGCACTGCATCAAAGAAATTCAAAATTTTGTGCGAGTGAGTGTGCAAAGCAGTAAATTCCAGAATAATCTGCATAAAAATGGTATAAAGCTTTCAGGAAGGTGCAAAGTTGTGGAGCATTGGTTTAAGGTTAACTTTCACCTGTGGGAATGGGGATCCAACCGCCTGTGGTGGATAGGAGCTTGCATACAGATCAACTTGAAAGCCCAAAAAAAATCTGAGTTTATTTTACTGTTTTTCAGTGAAAACAAAAATGAAATACATATTTAAGCAAAATGTCTAATGATTAACTCAACTAAAACAATGTTAAATTAATATCGGTTTCCACACTTTAGAAGTGAACTTGTGTAAGTTGATTTGATTAAGCCATGTGGTCCTACATTTTTATCTGTTTTCTGGAGTTTCTACATTTATCCGGAGAAAATATTAGAGGATCTCTGATGTTCTAAACCTGTTTATTTTTGGACACCTTGTTACAGAACAAGATTACATTAATAACTTAAACTGTAATAGCAACCTTTCTTTAAAGCCCTAACTGTGTCCATGCTGTCCTGTTCTCACATGAACTTTGATGATGTCATATCTCTGGAAGATAGCTTTACGAATAGAACATCTTATCATTTATATTAGTTACTCAAATAAATATCTAGTCCCTCTTAACATCATTAAATGTTTTTGTTATTGGTATGATATCATTAGACATGGCCACACACATCTCAAGGCCCCTGATCAAATCATATCTGCAATACTTTTGGCAAATCTGATATATTTTTCAAACTAAGTTTTATTGTATAGTTCCAGTTCATGACAAAATTCTTTTCAAGTCACTTCACAAACATGGCAAAAGTGGTCCTTTCAGAACTAGTTTCTATAGACTCCAACTGAATACTAATTCAACCCAATTTATTCTGTAACACTAAATAAAAAGTTGCTTAGGTTTTCACTTTGATGCATTCCCCTATCCTATGCAGCACATGACAACATTAAACAGGAACAATTTTCTTCTACACTTTTTTAGCATTGCGCACAAGCTTAATGTAAATGTTTTCCACAATTACCAAACCTTTCATTTATTTAAGCAAAGGAGCAGGTCAGATTTGCACTAATATAAGCATAAAATGAGCATTACACAGTTTCACAACACACGCTGATTTGCAGAACACTAAACACATTTTCTTCAAACATAGAAAATATTACATTGTTTCTATTTTGCCTTTTCAAAGCTCACAGTTTTCAAATGACTGCACCTATGATTTAACTGGTTAAACACATCTAACAGCTTTCCAAGCATGTAAAAGCTTAATTTAAAAAAGACCAATTCGGTATAAGTACCAAAAAATGCTGCTGAGTTCACCAATAGATGGAGTATGGAGAAGAACAGGAGTGAGGTTAAAAGCAAGAGTCCAGTGAAGAGTAGAACAAGATGAACTGGTAGAGAAAGCCTGGAGGTAGTGAGAGAGCATGCTGAAAGAAGAAACTTCAAGTGAAATCTGTGGTATACTAATCAACCATGTTATGACAGTTTAGACAGAGCTCAGCAAATATAAAGATGGATCAATTAGTGGGACATTATTTCTAGAACATCAGTAAAAATCTGGTTTCAGCAACAGTATTCAGCAACTTATTTCATCAGCGCTCTTTCCATTTCTGTGACATTTTACAGAAGGATATTTTTTTTCTTGGTCAACAGGACTGGGGATCCAGAATGCAAAGGTGGAATTAATTTATGTTTACTTAGGAACAAAACAAGGCAGTTTAGGGGTTGTGGCCAACAGAGATTCAAGCCCATATTGTCAGTAAACCACTGATTTCTACCTCCCTGTCAACACTAAATTCTTAAATAAAACAGGTAAAAATAAAGCAACTTTATTGAGAGTTGCTTACTGGAACAGAAGGAGATAAAGCCTGACTAGGTCAACATTCAATGCTGGTTGTTTTCCTTCTTTGGTTGTTCTTTGTTTTTTTGTTGTCAATTTTCATCAATAAACACATGTTTTTTCTTACTATAGGAAGGAAACTGGAATACACAGGTCAATCTACAAAGTTTACAATATTGTAAGCTAAATATTTTTTCCCACCCCTTTTAGAAAGTTAAACCCATATATAGATGCATTACATAGAGTGAAATATTTCAAGCCTTTATTTCTTATAATTTTGTTGATTATGGCTTACTGTCAGGATCTGCCATTTTCGTTACCATACTTACAGATAACAAAAACCCCAAATTCAGTGCATAGCAAATTATCACATAAGATAAATAAGGTCAATACAAATTCTATACTTTAAACGGAAATATCAGGCTTCTGAAAAGTATGTAAATTTTTATGTACTCAAAACTCGGATGGATCTACTTTTGCATGAATTACTCCATTAATGTGGCGTGGCATGGAGGAGCTCAGCCTGTGGTTCTGCTGAGGTGTAATGGAAGCCCAGGTTGCTTTGATAGCTGCCTTCAGATCATCTGAATTGATGGGTCTGGTGTCTCTCATCTTCCTCTTGAGAATACTCCATAGATTCTCTATGGGTTTTGGATCAGGCCAGTTTGCTGGCCAATCAAGCGTAACACCATGGTCACTGAACCAGCTTTTGGTACATTTGGCAGTATGGGCAGGTACCAAGTCCAGCTGGAAAATTCAATCAACATCTCCATAAGGCTTGTCAATACATGGAAGCATGAAGTGCTTTAAATTTCCTAGTTGGCTGCTTTGAATGTGGACTTGGTCCACAGAAAACACAGTGGACCAACACCAACAGATGACACCCCAAATTATTACTGACTGTGGCAACTTTGATTTCCAAGTGCAAACTTTCCTTTCATCTGAAAAGAGGACTTTGGACCAATAAGCAACAGTCTAGTTATTTTTGTTTGTTACATTACTGCCATTTTCTGGTCCTAAGTACAATAAAAAAATATTTCTTGTCCTCTTACTATATTTAACTGCAATCATATATATATATATATATGTATATACCCCTCCTTGAACCGCCACCTTAATGTGGTGGAGGGGTTAGAGTGTTCAAATGATCCTAGAGGCTATGTTGTCTGGGGCTTAAATGCCCCTGGTAGGGTCTCCCATGGCAAACAGGCTCTAGGTGATGGGTCAGACAAAGAGCGGTTCAAGAATCCTTCATGAGGACTATTAAATCGAGGCACGTGACGTCGCCCGGTACGGCAGAGCCGGGGTCCCACCCTGGAGCCAGGCCTGGGGTCAGGACTCGCCGGAGAGCGCCTGGTGGCCGGGTTGCTCCTCGCGGGACCTGGCCGGGCCAAGCCCAAACGAGAGACGTGAGGCCATCCCCCAGTGGGCCCACTACCTGCAGGGGGAACCATGAACCGGTGCAAAGAGGATTGGGTGGCGGACGAAGGTGGAGACCTCAGCAGCCCGATCCCTGGATGCTTAGCTGGCTCTAGGGACGTGGAATGTTACCTCGCTGGGGGGGAAGGAGCCTGAGCTTGTGCGGGGAGGTCGAGAGATATCGACTAGAAATAGTCGGGCTCGCCTCCACGCACAGCGTGGGCTCTGGAACCCATCTCCTTGAGAGGGGCTGGACTCTCTTCTACTCTGGAGTTGCCCACGGGGAGAGGCGGCGGGCTGGGGTGGGTTTGCTTGTTGGGGGTCTGGTTCGGGGACCAGTGGATTTCGTCTCTTCTTTTTGCAGATGACGTGGTCCTGCTGGCCCACTCTAGCCAAGACCTACAGCATGTGCTGGGGCGGTTCGCAGCCGAGTGTGAAGCGGCTGGGATGAAGATCAGCTCCTCCAAGTCAGAGGCCAGGGTACTCAACCGGAAAAGGGTGGCTTGTCCTCTTCAGGTTGGAGGGGAGTTCCTGCCTCAAGTGGAGGAGTTCAAGTATCTCGGGGTCTTGTTCACGAGTGAGGGAAGAATGGAGCGGGAGATCGACAGACGGTTCGGTGCGGCTGCCGCAGTAATGGGGGCGCTGTGCCGGTCCGTTGTGGTGAAGAGAGACCTGAGCCGAAAAGCGAAGCTCTCGATTTACTGGTCGGTCTACGTTCCTACCCCCACCTATGGCCATGAACTTTGGGTCATGACCAAAAAAACGAGATCCCGGATACAAGCGGCTGAAATGAGCTTCCTCCGTAGGGTGGCCGGGCACTCCCTTAGAGATAGGGTGAGGAGCTCGGCCATTCGGGAGGGGCTCGGAGTAGAGCCGCTGCTCCTCCACATCGAGAGGAGCCAGTTGAGGTGGCTCGGGCATCTATACCGGATGCCTCCTGGACGCCTTCCTCGGTAGGTGTTCCAGGCACGTCCCACCGGGAGGAGGCCCAGGGGACGGCCCAGGACACGCTGGAGGGACTATGTCTCTCAGCTGGCCTGGGAACGCCTTGGGCTCACCCCGGAGGAGCTGGAGGAGGTGTCTGGGGAGAGGGACGTCTGGGTGTCTCTGCTGAGTCTGCTGCCCCCGCGACCCGGTTCCGGATAAGCGGAAGACGACGAGTACGAGTACATATATATATATATCATGTATTTGAACTGTTGGTTCTTCCTGTTTTAAATAGCACAGTTTAAGGTTACAGTTCCTGCGAGCTTCCTATATTTTAAATCTGGAAAATGAGTATATCAAAAACAAAACTAAAATTCTAGAGATTTGATAGTGAGTGTAGGAATGAAGTATGTTTTCTAATTCTCTTTTCTGCTCATAATTTTATATTTATTTGCACATGTAGTACTGTTTCCAACACAACAGCCATAGCAGGATATGCTTTAGCCATTACTGAGGAATAGTTCTTCTGCAGAGTGATCATTTCTCACACAGGCATTCATGTGTGAACAGGAAAATGCAGATCAAAATCAGAGGCTGATTCTTCAGTAATGTCTCATGAGAGACCCCATTTTGGTTCACTAATTTCAGATGCTTTTATAGAATTTTGCCATGTCTAACCTTAATGTTTTTGGGTCTTTTTATCGCGATAAATTCTTTTCTTTTACACATTTTGCCAGGAAAGTTGTATGACACATTTTGTGTATTTAATGTGGTCTATGAGTTTCTTAGTGCATACTTAAGAACTATCAACCCTGCACATCATCTGTAATTAAAACAAACGTTTGTAAAAATTTTAAAGTGCACTGCATGGCTTTAAAACTTGAAGTGTTATCATAAACTCTGGCTTAGAATAAGAGTCACCAGTGCAAGTATTTGTTCGTTCTTACCGCTGTTTTATTTTAGATTTAGCCAGAACATCCCCCTTATACCTTCACGATATGAGGGGAATGTACTGCTACTGCCAGGAGATTTAATATACAGTATATATATATGTATATATTATATATATATATATATATATATATATATATATATATATATATATATATATATATATATATGTAGCCAGTCTTCATTGATTGCACATTGCACCAGTAAGAGCAGAGTGTGAAGGTTCAATAGCAGGGTAAGAGCACAGTTTTGCTCAAAATATTGAAATGCACACAACATTATGGGTGACATACCAGAGTTCAAAAGAGGACAAATTGTTGGTGCACGTCTTGCTGGGGCATCTGTGACCAAGACAGCAAGTCTTTGTGATGTATCAAGAGCCACGGTATCCAGGGTAATGTCAGCATACCACCAAGAAGGACGAACCACATCCAACAGGATTAACTGTGGACGCAAGAGGAAGCTGTCTGACAGGGATGTTCGGGTGCTAACCCGGATTGTATCCAAAAAACATAAAACCACGGCTGCCCAAATCACGGCAGAATTAAATGTGCACCTCAACTCTCCTGTTTCCACCAGAACTGTCCGTCGGGAGCTCCACAGGGTCAATATACACGGCCGGGGTGCTATAGCCAAACCTTTGGTCACTCATGCCAATGCCAAACGTCGCTTTCAATGGTGCAAGGAGCGCAAATCTTGGGCTGTGGACAATGTGAAACATGTATTGTTCTCTGATGAGTCCACCTTTACTGTTTTCCCCACATCCAGGAGAGTTACGGTGTGGAGAAGCCCCAAAGAAGCGTACCACCCAGACTGTTGCATGCCCAGAGTGAAGCATGGGGGTGGATCAGTGATGGTTTGGGCTGCCATATCATGGCATTCCCTTGGCCCAATACTTGTGCTACATGGGCGCGTCACTGCCAAGGACTACCGAACCATTCTTGAGGACCATGTGCATCCAATGGTTTAAACATTGTATCCTGAAGGCGGTGCCGTGTATCAGGATGACAATGCACCAATACACACAGCAAGACTGGTGAAAGATTGGTTTGATGAACATGAAAGTGAAGTTGAACATCTCCCATGGCCTGCACAGTCACCAGATCTAAATATTATTGAGCCACTTTGGGGTGTTTTGGAGGAGCGAGTCAGGAAACGTTTTCCTCCACCAGTATCATGTAGTGACCTGGCCACTATCCTGCAAGAAGAATGGCTTAAAATCCCTCTGGCCACTGTGCAGGACTTGTATATGTCATTCCCAAGACGAATTGACACTGTATTGGCCGCAAAAGGAGGCCCTACACCATACTAATAAATTATTGTGGTCTAAAACCAGGTGTTTCAGTTTCATTGTCCAACCCCTGTATATATATATATACACACACACACACACACACTCACCCGCCACTTTATTAGGTACACCTGTCTGCAAATTTCTAATCGGCCAATCACATGGCAGCAACTCAATGCATTTAGGCATGTAGACATGGTCAAGACGATCTGCTGCAGTTCAAACCGAGCATCAGAATGGGGAAGAAAGGTGATTTAAGTGACTTTGAACGTATCATGGTTATTGGTGCTAGACGGGCTGTTCTGAGTATTTCAGAAACTGCTGATCTACTGGGATTTGCACGCACTACCATCTCTAGGGTTTACAGAGAATGGTCCGAAAAAGAGGAAATATCCAGTGAGCAGCAGTTCTGTGGCCAAAAATGCCTTGTTGATGCCAGAGGTCAGAGGAGAATGGCCAGTGGTTGGAGCTGATAGAAAGGCAACAGTAACTCAAATAACCACTCGTTACAGCCAAGGCATGCAGAAGAGCATCTCTGAACACACAACACGTCAAACCTTGAGGTGGATGGGCTACAGCAGCAGAAGACCACCCCGGGTGCCACTCCTGTCAGCTAAGAACAGGAAACTGAGGCTACAATTCGCACAGGCTCACCAAAATTGAACAATAGAAGATTGGAAAAACGTTGCCTGGTCTGATGAGACTTGATTTCTGATGCAATATTCAGATGGTAAGGTCAGAATTTGGCGTCAACAACATGAAAGCATGGATCCATCCTGCCTTGTATCAACGGATCAGGCTGGTGGTGGTGGTGTAATGGTGTGGGGGATATTTTCTTGGCACACTTTGGGCCCCTTAGTACCAATTGAGCAATCGTGTCAACGCCACAGCCTACGTGAGTATTGTCGCTGACCATGTCCATCCCTTCATGACCACATCTTCTGATGGCTACTTCCAGCAGGATAACGCACATTGTCATAAAGCACGAATCTTCTCAGACTGGTTTCAATAACATGACAATGATTTCATTGTACTCAAAGGGCCTCCACAGTCACCAGATCTCAATCCAATAGAGCACCTTTGGGATGTGGAACGGGAGATTCGCATTATGGATGTGCAGCCGACAAATCTGCAGCATCTGTGTGATGGTTTCATGTCAATATGGACCAAACTCTCAGAGGAATGTTTCCAGTACCTTGTTGAATCTATGCCACGAAGGATTAAGGCAGTTCTACGAAGGATTAAGGCAGTTCTGAAGGCAAAAGGGGGTCCAACCCGGTACTAGCAAGGTGTACCTAATAAAGTGGCCAGTGAGTGTATTTACTACTCTGGTCCAAAAACCTTCGCCTAACTAACAAGCACTATTCTACACAAAGGGGATAAAAATGACTACCTAACAATAATAATAAAAGAAAATATATGCGCATTGAGTGTGAAGAAGAAAAACGATGCCCGAGAGTGACACACATCCGTGATCAACTCAAAAACGGTAATCTTCTCATCCGTCCAAAATGGGGAAAATATGAGGAACTGTTGCAGTAGACTGAATCAACAAGGAAGAAAACTCAACTCCTTGGAAACAAACCTCTGTGGCTTTTCACATGCGCAGGAGTGTCAGCAGGGTCTTCAATCGGTATATGAATCCTCTAACGTTCTTGTATCGGACAGAATTCCAGCTTTCAAGCTCTTCCGGGAATGACCGAGGAAAAGTTCGCCTGCGAGCTTTTGTCTCGCCTTCGGCAATGTGCGCCTTCGTTGCGTCATTATGAGACACGCTGGAAATGGCAACGAACCTTTATTTTTCACAGGTTTTAAAATCACAGGTGACGTCAGAGCTGCGGTGTCTATTGAGCTGCTCATATCGAACTGCGCAGCCCAACCAGTCTATCTGACCAAAATGGATGACCCCAACATCTCCCCTAGGTTTGAAGGGTGTGATTAATTGCAGTCTTTGAAGTCACCGGGTTCATCCATCATAGAAGCTGAAAATCAGTGATCCATGAAGAAGCAAAAATAAAACAACAAAAATACGGTCTCTGTGTTCCTGTTGACAGGAACGGGAGTTCACAGTTCAGTTCGCTTCTCAGAGGCCTATGACTTGGCAGAGTAAGGTTAGCCTGGGCAGGGCTAAACTCTGACTAACTCATACCTGTCTATGTAGTTTAATGACGAAATACAAGAATAATACATTCACATCATCATCACATTATTTTGGTCATCTGCTTTGGTAACCCTGAGACTACTAAGTGAAACAACAACAGATAACTGTCAGAACTACAGATGAACCCACATCCCTAATAAGATTTTGTTTGAAATCTCTGGCAACGTGTGTCCATTAAACCATTCTGAATCACTTCTGTGAGGGTCTGCAGTGCATGCAGAGTGTTAATGGAAATGTAGCATGCAAACTTACAGTTAAACACTGTGTCCTGGAAGGTAGTTATAGTTTCTGTTGAAGGAAGTTGTTAGTGGTTAGTGCATGTTAGTGTGAATGTTGACACATGCACCTATCTAAACTGGTCCTGCGCACTGGTCTCCCCTTTCCCGGACATGGAGACAAGCTCTGTTTTTGGGGAGGAGAGTTCGATGTAGAACTTCATCTGGTTCAGCAAAAGACCAGCAGCTGGGATGAACGTTTGCATACTGCACACTGTCGGTACACACGCGAAGCCCGTCTGCTAAAAAGGGTGTGTGGCTGTGTTGTGCCTTAGTTAAAAGGGGATTTTCTTGGCACAAGCCGTTATACAGCTCTCTACTGGTTGATGATTTTTCCAGCCAAAATGCTAGAAGCACTTCTGGTATAAACGTGGTTTCCAGGTGTACACCTTCCACCGCTTTGGGTTGTAAGTTTTCACACCTGGGTTCTTCAAAGAGCAAAGAAAGTATGCATGACTGCGGGGAGGAGTTTTCTGGGTGGCTGGGTGCAGCTCCCTGGTTGCTTCGTTTTTCTTTTGCTGGATGGCGAAAGCACCAAAAGTTGCAGAGGCCCTCACAGGGGGTTCAATACTGGTCTCAGACTCTAGAGGGCAGGCTCTCCATGAAAACATGAACGCTCCTGGTTGTTGTCTTCCAAATGAGCTTCAACTTTTCCTGTGCTGATGGGCAGTACAGGTCTAAAAGACAGTGTTCCCTAAGATAATCATCAAAGTCTGATTCTGCTTCACCCTTGGGAGAGGCACTGGAGGCAGTTCATGGTACAATGGTGGGCCCTGTTCTCCACGGACTTGGGTCCTGGGCAGCGGTTGAGGGCAGTATGAACCACCTAAGTCCAATGGACTGCTCTCCTGTCGCCTTGGCAGAGGAGAGGGTTCGTGGAGGAGGGTGGAGAGGCTGCTCACCCCTAAACCTTTAATTATTTACTTCTACTGAGTCCACCGCCAGGTATTGTTTTGGAAAATGGCTGTCTATTACAGCGGGGTGGGACACCGCACCACTGAATCTAATCTGCCTACTCATACCTGTTCTGAGCTCTGTGGATGTGTTGGGAAAACCACGAGTCTGGGAAGGAAATCTCTAGAGAGCAGCTTCTACGTTTTCCAGCTCTAAGCGGAAGGTTCTTTCAGGGTGTTGCAGATGTGTCTCACCTTCAAAGGTTGCAACCTGTGAGGTGGGATTTCCCTCTGCCCCACAATCCTCTAGGGATGGGGGTGTGTTCTGGCTACTCTCAGCTACCTCCAACCTTCTGACTCTCAACTCAGCTGCTTCCAACTTATCTTTTACTTCAAACAGTTCACCCCTAGTGGCATCTGCTGTCTGCAAGGTATCACCAAGCTCAAGCTGCAGTTTAACACGCTGGTCAACTTCCAACATTACCCTTCGCTGATATAAAAGAGTAAGCTGTCCTAACACATCGGCCACCTGTCTGTCTTTTGGTGGGTTCTTAATGACCTGGAGCAACTCCCGAATCATTCCCTCACATTGCTCAATGCTATAATCCAGGGGTGGCGAACAAGTTCAACGATAAGAGCCAAATAAAGCCTATCATCACCTTAAAGAGCCAAACAGCAATTTTAACATAACACACTGCTTGCTCAAACTGTTTTTTTTTTCTTTTTTTTCTCAGTCCCTTAGGCCTTAGTGGGACACCTGTGTCTTTAAGTGTCTTTACGTTTGGCTTGTACTGTGTTGTGGCTACTCAAAGCATCTCTTTCACATGTGCGTCAGTAAGAACAGAACAATGTTTAGACTTCACTTGCTTAAGTGTAGAAAAAACTGATTCACAGACATATGTTGATGCAAACATTGACATTAGCTTGAGTGCAGCCTATTTTATGTTGGAGTATTTGTCTGTTGGCATAATTTTCCAAAACTCTGTGGTTCCTTATCTCAAAGCACATTTCAGTCTGTCATCCTCACAAAGTTTAATTATCTCCAACTGGAAGGCTGCTGCATATGTCACCAAGGGGGCCTTTAAACAGTCTGAGTCTGCAGTAAGGGTTGATGAGAAATGTTATCTGAGGTCATTTTTGTTTCAGGTCATAAAACCTTTCCTCAAAACCTTTCTGCAGATTTTCAGTCAGTGTTGCATAGCAGGCTGTTTTCACCTCTGATGATGCAGTTGCCTTTTGACAAGGATGGAAAATGGGTCAGGTCTCCCTTCTAAAGATGGGTAGAAGAGCTTAAGTTTGCTGATAAATGTGAACACACTTTGCACCAGGTCAGGCAGCATTTTAAGCTTTCCTTGAAGATCTAAGTTCAGCTTGTTCAGATAATTCAACATGTCGACAAGAAACCCCAAATCTGGATTCCACTGGGGGTCACAAAGCTCAGCATAGTTCTTCTCTATCTCCTCAAGGAACAATGTTACTGGTTTCAATAGTTCAAAAAAACGAGAAAGCATGTTACCTCATGCCATCTGACAGAACAGTGGAGACGCAGATTACTGGGAAGGTCGTCATCAAGATCAGCGATTAAGTTTTGGAATTGTCTACGATTTATGAGTGCGAATAAAATTCCCAATATCCAGCACAGGTTTCATGATATGTTCCATTTTCAGCTTCTTAGATACCAGGTGCTCTTGGTGGATGATGCAGTGGAATGTCCAAAAACCTGGGAATCAATCAGCTTTGCACAGCCCTACAAGGCCATTTGAAGATCCCAGCAAAGCTGGTGCACCATCTGTGGCTATTGCAGTTAATTTTGATAACTGCAAATTAGCTTTTTCAACAACAGTCATGAGGGTGTCTTTCAGGTCAATGCCCCGTGTCGTTTCTTTTAACGGCACAATGTCAAGCAACTCTTCTCTAATTGTGCCATACTCTGAAACAGTCCTAACAAATACCGTCAACTGTGAGTTGTCTCATCAAAAGCAATGCTAAAATATAGAGATTTTTCGCAATCTCCAAACAACTGTGACTCTAATGACGTGTTAATGTCCGATATCCTTTGCTCCACTGTATTTCTTGAAAGCTGCAGGCCTGAAACAGAACATTTCAAATTCTCATTTTCGGGAGCTAGGATAGCAATAACTATCTGTGATCTGTGTTTGGACTGTTTTGATCCTGTGGAGCTTCCTGAGTTATCAGAAATATTAGCTTCATCTAAACCTTCAACTTGTATGTTAGACCCAATCCCAACCAAATTACTTAAGGAAGTGTTCCCTCTGAAGACCAGCCCCATTTTAGATATGATTAATCTATCTTTAGTAAATGGATATGTACCACAAGCTTTTAAGGTAGCTGTAATTAAACCTTCGCTTGATCGAGATGACTTGAAAAATTACAGACCTATTTTCAATCTTCCATTCTTATCTAAAATTCTTGAGAAAATAGTTGCTAATCAAATGTGTGAGCATTTACACAGCAATGACCTGTTTGAAGAGTTTCGGTCAGGTTTCAGAGCTCATCATAGCACTGAAACAGCTCTGCTGAAAGTCACTAATGATATTCTTATGGCCTCAGATAATGGACTTGTGTCTGTACTTGTCCTGTTAGATCTCAGTGCTGCATTTGATACAGCCGTCGATAATATTCTCTTAAAAAGGATGGAATATGCTGTAGGGATCAGGGGAGCAGCGCTAGGCTGGTTTAAATCTTATCTGTCTGACAGATTCCAGTTTGTTCATGTAATTGATAAATCATCTTTAAACTCCAGGGTTAATTGTGGAGCACCACAGGGTTCAATAATTGGGCCAGTTCTCTTTGCTATATATATGCTTCCAATAGGTAAAATTAGCAGGCAGCATAGGATACATTTTCACTGTTACGATACGCTGATGATACTCAGCTTTACTTATCCATAAATCCTGATGAACCCAACCAGTTAGATAGACTACAAGCATGTCTTGAAGATTTAAAAACTTGGATGACTTTAAATTTTTTGCTTCTAAATTCAGACAAGACAGACGTTGTCGTCTTTAGACCGGAGTCTTTAAAAAAGAAACTGCTTAGTCAATCACTTAACTTGGATGGCATTAAATTGACCTCCGGTAATAAAGTAAAAAACCTTGGTGTTATTTCTGACCAGGACATGTCATTTAAATCCCATATTAAACAGGTTTCTAGGATTTCCTTCTTTCACCTCCGGAACATTGCCAAAATTAGAAATATCCCATCCGGGAGTGACGCTGAAAAACTAGTCCATGCATTTGTTACTTCAAGGCTGGACTATTGTAATTCATTACTATCAGGATGTCCACAAAATGCAGTTAAAAGCCTTCAGCTGATTCAAAATGCTGCAGCAAGAGTTCTGATGAAAATTAAAAAGAGAGATCATATTTCCCCTACTTTAGCTTCCCTTCATTGGCTCCCTGTTAAACCCAGAATAGAATTTAAAATTCTCCTCCTCACATATAAAGCCCTTAATGATCTAGCTCCATCATACATCAGAGATCTGATTGTTCCATACGTTCCTAACAGAGCACTTCGTTCTCAGACTGCAGGTTTACTGGTGGTTCCTAGAGTCTCTAGAAGTAGAATGGGAGGCAGATCCTTTAGTTATCAGGCTCCTCTCCTGTGGATCCAGGTCCCGGTTTTGGTCCGTGAGGCGGACACCCTGTATACTTTTAAGGGTAGGCTTAAAACTTTCCTTTTTGATAAAGCTTATAGTTAGAGTGGCTTAGTTTATCAGAGAGGGAGCCTTCCTCCCTCCCTGTTGGATGGAGTAAGGGGGAGTCAGGTTTAGCCTAAACCGGCTCAGTTATGGTTAAGGTGCAAACACACCCTCCGTTTCTGCTACCTGTATGACCCCTTCTCTTTTCCAGTGGTTATAATCAGTCTGACAGAGAGAGGTATCCCAATCCTTGTGGTTTTCAGCATAACAATGTGGGGTGCCTTGAAACAACATTGTTGAAAATAAGCACCGTTTAACTAAATAATCTGAACTGAAACTTTCTGTGTAGTTATGCTGCTATAGGCTTAGGCTGCTGGAAGACATAATGACCACTTTCACCCTCTTCGCTACATTCTCACACTACTCTCCAATTTTGCATTATTTGCTGTTATTTCAGCTTTTAACTTCTCTCTCTTTTCTCTTCCTAGAAGCTACACCTGGCCTGACTCTGTGTCTACCTGTGACACATTTCTGGAGAGGGGCATCGTCCGAGCTTCTGCTGGCAACAACTTAATGCTCACCCTCTACCGATGATCCACATGCCCTGTCTTTCAGTGTTTAACCCTTTCTCTCTCCTAGACATAGCTACTGACTGAGCTTTTACTGTAACTAACTATGTGCTCTCTTTCAGACTCTAACCTTGAAAACTGGCTCAGAGTTTATCTGTTCTTTCTTTCTAGGTGAAACGACTAAAGGAGCTACATCCATTAACATTTACTTTTCCTTCCCATAGAAAGTACTCCTGGATCAGTGCTTCTTTGTTCTCTTTGTGTCTCTGCTCTGTTCTCTCTAACCCCCAGTCGGTCGTGGCAGATGGCCGCTCATACTGAGCCTGGTTCTGTTGGAGGTTTCTTCCTGTTAAAAGGGAGTTTTTCCTCTCCAGTCGCTACATGCATGCTCAGTATGAGGGATTGCTGCAAAGTCAAGGCCAGTGACTGTCCACTGTCTCTACATGCTCATCCGGGAGGAGTGAATGCTGCAAGTCACTGACTGGATGCAATCTGCTGGGTTTCCTTAGACAGAAATACTTTTTATCCAATTTGATAACTAACTGACTGCACTGTTCAATGCTTAGGACTAATTGGAATGTATGTACCTGACTTTTGTGAAGTGCCTTGAGACAACATGTGTTGTGAATTGGCGCTATATAAATAAAACTGAACTGAATTGAAATTAACATCTGTAAGGCACGTCTTCACAAACTCCCCTTTGCTCTATGGCTTCTTAGTGCGAGCAATGTTCCACGCCACCTGATATGATGCTAATGTAAAGTCTCCGAGTGTTTCATAAGTTTCTGGAAACATTTGTCTGCTTCTCTACTTGATTTCTCAAACAGTTTACCTTGTGCTTATGAATTGTTGAACCTTTGGGGAACTCTTAGGCTGTGTTCGGATGGATAGAGGTGAAATGACGCTCCAAGTTTGATGCTTTAAAGTGAGATATTGAAGTATGGCAAAGTAGGCAAAACGGTCACCCATATTTTTTTCCATTACAAAATATAACTCTTCCTAGTCCAGTTGTTGACAATTAAAATCATGTACTTTCATGCTATTAGTTCAGTTCACATGTATAACCATAAAACTGGGACATAACATGTATTGTGAGCCTGAGGGCGAAGTCAGAGGTCACAGCAAAAGTCAGGCTGGAACAAGGGTGAAACAGGGGTTAGGACGTTCTCAGCAGCTGCAAGTAGTAAATGCTGGTTGTATGGGCAGTAAAGCAATAAATGCCAGCTTTTGGGCATGGTATAGCTAATAAATTACCCACAAGGGGGGCTTGGCTAATTTACAGCGCCAGACTGCATAATTGGGAGGCTCAGTCTTTGATGTAGATGGTATAAAATGTACTGGCATGTATGATGAGGCAGATTACTCAGTGACCAGCCGTAGATTTGCTGCTGATCGAGTCTTCTCCCAAAGGCCTTTGGTAAATCTTTATTTCTTTCTCTGTATCATTCTTTTTGTATGGAATATGTTTAGGGAATTATTGGACTTATCATTTACCAAATTAAACTTGTGTTAATCTTAATTTCCTGCTCTTCATCTGTTCTTTCTCACGACATCCGGACTGGGGTGTTGTGGGTGTCTTTTATATATGGTGGAAATGATTGTACCTCAACACAGTTGAAATGTTCTGTTCTCTTTATATTTACGATTTGCTTTTCGTTTTTCCGACTCAGCCATGATGATCCGTTCAGTAATATCGCTAGCTTAACTGAATTCCACCTGCGCATTATGCACGTTACGCTGCTTTTCCCGGTGCTACTTTAAGGAGTGTGGGAAATTTCAGTATCGGCACAGAATAATTTTTTTATACACCAATATTTAAAAAGAAAAAAGAGCCGCAATGGAGCCGTCAAAGAGCTGAATGCGGCTTGAGAGCCGCAGGTTCACCAGTCCTCCTATAAGTATTAAGACCTTTACGCTCCTCTGGCAGCAGCAGCCTGGGACGTTTTATCCATATCAACCAAAATGCACAAAGACAAAACAAGACGACACAAAACAAACCAAGCTGTTCAGCTATGAACCGCAGTAACACAAAACAGACTAAGCTGTTTAGCTTTGACTGATCACTGAAATCAATTAGCAGTAACACTAAACAAAAAAGGAAAAATTCAAATAGTATATATGTATATTTTTTAGAAAAGACTGTTAAAAGTGTTATAAGTGAACTAAAACATTCAAACACTATTCTTAGCTTCAAATGAATGTTAGTAATTCACACTATGGGGTCATTTACCTTCTAGCAGGACATAGCAAGTTAGACAACTAAAGTTAGTTAGTATGAATCTGACCAACACATGCTTAACAGTTCACACAAAGAGAACCAGTGGTAATGAATGATCAATAACTTGATTTTAGCTCAAGTTATGTCCTCTGATCATCGGTGATGGGATTATCTGCCTGTGTTAATGAAAACTAATCATATTAGTTAATTTCTGTGGTTGCAACTGTAATTCTCAATAATGAACACAAGATGGCACTGAATGCCTGTCTGTAGTGGAGGAAAATCCTGTGCAGCTGCAATTTATTCAATGGCCACCAGACGGTGGTGTTGCTTTCTGCTGTGGCAGGAATTTGGTTGCTATGGTAACAAGCTGACCAGCTTGAAAATTAAGTTGAATTTCACACCATAAACTACAGCAAACTTCCATCTTGCATCCACAAAAGCACCTAAGAAAGATTATTTTTACTCCTTTGCAGTAGATTTGAGCAAATATGAGTTAAGATACATCATCTAGCTTACAAGCACTTTTGCAAAATTTTACCAACAGTTCATAAGTTTTCAGGATATCACAATTGTGTTATTTGGACACTAGTGTCATTTCAAGTCACATCTTAG
Source organism: Crenichthys baileyi (assembly GCA_036173005.1). Taxonomy (NCBI): domain Eukaryota; kingdom Metazoa; phylum Chordata; class Actinopteri; order Cyprinodontiformes; family Goodeidae; genus Crenichthys; species Crenichthys baileyi. The sequence goes on along the minus strand of JAHHUM010000706.1, from coordinate 71,817 downwards.
GGAACGGCAATAATGTAAGGATTATGATTATTAATTAATTAATATTTATTGAAATTATAATTAAAAATCATAATTCAGAAAGATAATTTTCTCAACCAAAAATCATTGCTTACAAATAGAATTCACAGATGTCCTCTGGTGTTGTGATTATGGACTGAAAACACCTAATAATTACAATTAGTTAATTATCATGAATAATTGATAATTATTCATCAAACCACGCTAAATGTCACTGTTTAATCAGCCGCTTAACCAATCAGTGGGGGAACTGTGACCTTATTTTGTTAGATGACTAACAATATTAGATATTAGATGACCTAACAATAATAATAAAAGAAAATATATGCACATTAAATATCTATGAAGATCAAAACAGCAGTTATATGGACAAAATGTGCAATTTGGGTTAACTTGGAAAGAGAAGCCCTCCTGGTATGCTAATGTCTCGACTTACAGCGATTAGCTGGTAGACGGTGGGCTGCGCCCTTAGCCACTAGCAGCTGACTGCCCCAAATCTCGAACAAAGGGTCAGAAAACTCTGAGGCGGGAACTCAGTGGAAAAACTCCAGTAATAAAACTGGGACAAAGGAGTGGTTAGGCCACGAGGCCCAGACCGCAGCTGCTTTGAATGGAAAACTTCTAAAAGTCCAACTTTTAACTCCAAGTTGATTTGGGATCCGTCGGACTAAAACATACACATGCACCTTGCTGATCGCATCCGTGGATCCGGGGGACCAGAGTGACACGCATCCGTGATCGACTCAAAAACAGTAATCTTCTCATCCGTCCAAAACAGGGAAAATATGAGGAACTCTTGCAGTCAACTGAATCAACAAGGAAGAAAACCAATTTCCTTGGAAACAAACCTCTGTGGGTTTTCACCTGCGCCGGAGTGTTGGTGGGGTCCTCGATCGGTATATGGATCTTCTGACCACTTGTATCAGACAGAATTCCAGCTTTCAAGCTCTTCCGGGAATGGCCTTGTGGAGGAAAAGTTCGCCTGCGAGCTTTTGTCTCTCCGGATATGCACCTCCGTTGCGTTGTCCCATGAGAAAAGCTGGAAATGGCAATCAAAGTTTAATTTTCCGCAGGTTTCATAATCCCGGGTGACGTCAGAGAGGCGATGTCTGTTGAGCTGCACATGTCGAACTGCGCAGCCCAGCCGGTCTATCCGACCAAAATGGATGACCCCAACAAGTGCAAGGGTGGCATTATCATGTCATGTGAGTGTTCTGCTGCAAGAGACCTTGTGTTTTTCCAGGTACCACCAAAATATAGACCATAAAAAAGCAAATGCAGTAAGTTTAGCAATTGTTTATTTGGCATTGTAATTACAAGGAGGATGCAGATCTACTAGGAGAAGATTACCACATTTTAAATTGAATGCTTAAATGATAAATCTGCTTTCTTATTTGCAATAAGAGTGGTTTGCATCCAATATTTAAATAAAACAGTTAACTTTATAGTGAATATTAAAAAAAATTATTTAATAAGTGGTTAGCGATCTCTATATATAGATCTTTGACAAACAAGATGTTGTTGCCGTTCTTTTTCCTGTTTGCTACGACTAAAATTGTGGAACTTGACCTGGAGTTCCGTAATTTGAAGGTGAACAACGGAGAGGCGGTCCATCCTGATGTTCGGAGTAGTCACGGAGTCTCACAGATGTGGAACCGTTCTCATTATTTAACATCACAACAGAGTTGCTCCGTCGGTCGGATGTGAACGGATGGAGCAAGCACAGAGTATGTGGGGTTAGAAGAGCCGATTAGGACAAACAGTGCCTCCTCAACAATATGTGCTGACTAGCATGCACCATGCCTCTGAGACTACCTCTGCCTCCACTTTTTGTTTTTATGTCGTCTGGCAAACAACTTTAAGGTGAACTATATCTACCACAGGAAGCAACACTCAACTTGAAGGAGATGAATTTCCTCGTATCCTTCCCTTTAATTTTGCTTGACAGAAAGGCTAACATATACAACTTTATTCACACCTTTTCTCACTCCTCTGCCATTGCTATTTTCGTTTGAACAATCTGCTTTGACCTGTATGGGGGAAATTTACTGCCAAAATTCAAGAGCTCATGTATAATTGTATATGTATAATTTAAGAGCAGGATCTCCATTCTGCTTGTAGTCAAATGTAGTAAGGCTTGCACTCAAAACTTCTGCTTTTTTTCAAATATATTCTGTTCTCCCTCAAATCTTTGTTTCTGTGCCCAGATTTGATGCTCTTTGAACAGATATTTTCTCCTCCCATTTGACGACTCCTCAAGTGCAAACCTGTCTTCCCTACTGGATTTTTTTTTGCTCTTTCTCGGACTGGAGCGGTGCCACCGCCTAGCAACCGTTTCAGCCAACAGAATGGGTGTGCTTCCGTGGCTACAGAAGATCGCTACATCTCCTCTTCCGGCGCTGTCCACTGCATGTAGGGAAAAACTACCTCAGCTCTCTGCTCCGTGTTACATTTGTCAGGGAGTCATGAAAAATAGAAATTTTCTAAAGACTAACCGTATGTTTTTGTCAGTTCAGTGGTTTTGTAGCTGGTCAAAACATAAAGAGAGGGTTTTGGCCGTACGAGCTGCAATCTTTGCATTTATTTACATGACAGACAGCAAATCTGTTGTCACTAAATATCTGCTTAACCCATCTTGAACAGCTGTTCCTCATTTTACTGACATTTTTTAGGTCATGTTTTGTTATTGCGGAAAATACATAGTAAAAAAGATGTGGCAAAGAAAGTTTAAGTTTTAGCCCGGCCTATTAAAATAGATCAAATTCATTTTTACTGGGTTTATTTCTGTTCCTAATATTTAACAAGGAGGGGGCACCATATTAACTACATACATGTACTACATAGACTAGGATGTCAGAATGTACAACATTTGTTCATCTGGGGTCTTCATGAAACTTTAGAAAAATCTTTAAAGGCTGCAGCTTTCATACTAGTGTCCAGCTGTGATTTTCAGGAAAGTGGGCACTGATTCAGAAGCCACAAAATTTCTCACTCATTTCACTGTATGAAATGCATAACTCTTTACTAGTATTATGTTCTTCGGAACAAGGGTGAAGATATGCATATAAGCATCTGGAGGTGTCAAATAAAATAACAGTGAGGAAACAGAAAACAAAATACAAAAGCCCACTGTGGGTTTGTGTGGGACACCTTAGACTTACAGCTGATGTGAGATCAGAATCTGATGCTAGGATACTTTATTTCAGATTATAAAGTACATGAAACTTCCAAATGAAAAAGAGGCATGGAATGTGAACTAAAGCTTTTTGCCATTATGCAGATATCTAATGTTGAAGCTCTTGCTTATTATCTTTTCATCCATCCTGGTCCTAGTTAGATGAAAAGCGGTGAACCCGAATACAAGGCAGAACTATAGCATACACATGCAGACTCTTGCACAAACTATAGATATAAATGTTTCAATAAAAGGCAGTAGTTGGGCATATCACTGAACACCTCAGCGTTATTCAGCCCTGGTCCTCAAGGCACACTGCCCTGCATGTTTTAGACGTTTCCCTGCTTTAATACACCTGATTTGGATGATTGCAGTTCAGCAAAAACCTGATAATCAGCCATCAACTAAAATCAAGTGAGCTGAAGCAGGGAAACATCTAAAACATACAGGGCAGGGTGCCGTGAAGACCAGAGCTAAGTAATAGAACCAGATGTGCTTCCAATACAATCCTTGGTACATTATTAATTGGCATTAAGGATATACATACTGTACGTACTCCACCTTAGCTGTGTGGTGCCTTGATGCCGAATTTGCAAGAATAGTCCACAAGAGCTACTAGTGTAGGATTTTTCACAGCTAGCAAAGTTTTTTAGAAAAACTTGAACTGTGTCAACATCAATAAAAAAACAATCCTATTAAAAGCGGTTTAATTTCATTAGGATATCTGCTCTTATAGTTTTCTTGATCAGAGGACTGGATGTAAAGTTGAATTTTTCAGGTAAAGGACATGTAGTAGCCTGGCAGACAGGGACACTGGTGAAAATGTTCAACCTTTTCTCTGCAAAACACAAGCACATTCAAATATCTGACAGTTAGCAATGCAAACACAGAAAATGGAGACAGTTGATGTGACTTTCATATGTAAACTGTCTGGTCTAAAGCTAAAACATTAAATAAAAACCAGAACAACTATTACGGCAGATTCTGAACCTGTCTTAATCTTTGTAGGGAAGTAAATCCGCTTCATTTCAGAATTAGTGAAGGTCACCACCAGGATAAGTTTGGTTGAACTCTGTTACAACATCTGGACATCGTCATCAGTACTGTGAAAAAAAAGTTAAACATTTAAATTGCTTTACAAATAAAAAATATTTTAAAGACAGCCTGCATTACTAGTAATAGAAAAGCTGCTGGATCCAAAGGTCCAGCACAGGAGTTAAAGCCCGAAGATGAAGACAAATTGTGCCCTCAAATAATAAAAAGAATAATGGCAATCAACTGTAGCCACACAAGCACACCTACCAGAAGTAAAAACAAGCACACCCCAAGTAAGGCTGTGACTGTTGTACATGGTCACTCTAAGGGCTGTATCGGTTGCTAGGCGATGCTACCGCTGCAATCTGAGAGAGAGCAAAAGAAATCCACAAGCAAAGAAAGCAGGTTTGCAAGAGCATTCTTAATCCGTCAGAAGCATCAAATCTAAACCCGGAAAAAAAGATTTGAGGGAGAACAGAATATATCTGAAAGAAAGCAGAAATACTGAGTGCAAGCATTACACGTTTTGAATACAAGCAGAATGAAATCCTGCTCTTAAATTGAAAGTATATGTGCTCTTGATTTCTGGCAGTAAATTTCCCCCAAAGACCTACAATGAATCATGTCATTGGCTTACCAATGCAGCATGCGAAGGAAGATGCATGTAACTCAAAGAATACAATTTGTGGACTTGTACTTAAGAATCGGAAGAGGTATAACTGCTGTTTTGTATTTGTGAAATACCGAAGAAAATCCAGAATTACAAAACTGATTTTTTTTAGCATTTTTCTCTGTGACTTCAAATTCACACTTACAGTCACAAATAGTTTTGCCCTAAAATTACCTCAATAAAGCAACACATTTGAAAGGGGACATGTCATACTTTTACGTCTTTTCATTTCACACTTAAATCATTCAGTTGTGGTCTATATAAAGTGGAACTGCAATGCCTTGGTCTAAATTCCTTGTTATTGAAGCTCCACAGGCCCCTCTTTTTCCCCTGTTCTGAGGTGCATCTGAGAGCAACTCGTTTTGGTGCGGTCTCCTTAAATGCTATTAAGACACTCCATTCCACCCAGTTCTGCCATTTGGGTAGTTTGATAACAATTATCCAGTGCCACAGAAACCAGATAAAAACGGCGAAAGCAATGCAAAACTGTTTATGTAATAATACTATTCACGCAGTACGGTTTGTTCTCAAGGAGTTAAAGCAGCACACAGCACTACTATAAGCAGAAAGCACAATTCTAACCTGGCCAGGTTATAACATAGCCAGGATATCATATCAACACACAATAAATTCATGTCTGAAATAAAGTTTGTTGTCATTTTAGCATTATTTGCAGCTTACCGCTTTTCTGTGTCCATCGTTTCCATAGACACAAGAAACTGACCGCTTATTTAGATGTAATCTTTAGGCAAATTTTTCTTCATACTGGCAGGATGCTGAAGCACTCGTGCTTGAAGTGGGGATATAGGAATTTCCCCACTGATGTGGGAACATTTCCATGAAAAATAAAATGTAACCAGGTACTTTGAAGAGGGTCTGATGCTGAGGAACAGAGTAATGAATTGTGGGAATTAATACACCCAACAACCGAGCCCAGTGTTGCCAGGTGAGAAATGTAGGATTATCGTACTAGAGACGTAAAATTATCGTATTTTGAGGGAAATTATCGTACACTCGTCATAACCAAAATAACAAGTCTGTTGATATGTTGAATAGCGTCTAACAGGCACTCGCAGCTTTGAGGCGTCTGTACGGAATGGATTTATCAACAGCTGTAGCCCCACAGTGCCGGGCTCTGCTTCTTCTTCTTCTTTTTGAGATTTTTTGGCGGGTGGCATCAAACGTTTAGATGCATTATCGCCATCTACTGTGCTGGAGTGTGGGCCAGAGTATCTAACTGAGCTATTTTATATTCTCGCAAATAATCCCGTTTGTCTTAAAAATCTTATAAATACTCTATTTATCATTTCATGTTTAGCTAGTACTGTATTCACTTTTAATGCTTCCATACCATACTTCTTTAATTTTTCTCTACTCATCCTATATTTTTCACACTGAATTACAACATGCTCCACTGTTTTTAAATCTATTCCACAATCACATCTGCCTGTTGGATGTTTACCCAACATATGTAATGTTTTATTTAATTGTGTATGTCCTAATCGTAAACTTATTATGACTGCCTGTTCTTTCCGATATTCTCCAATTACTTCCATTTTACCTACCGATTTTTGTATTTGAAATAGATGTCGCCTTTTGGTTCCCTCCTCCCAAAGCCGCTGCCATTCTGATTTTACTTTGTTCTTAATAACAGATTTTATTTCAGATTTAGTATATGCAATTTCCATAACTATCTTGACTTAAACACTGTTTGGCTAAACGATCTGCAACTTCATTACCTTCTATTTCGTTATGAGCAGGAACCCACATGAACTTAACTTAATTATTAAATGAAATTGTGTGAGTCTAAATAAAATTTCATAAATTTCATATACTAAATCTATACGGCTTTTGGATGAGAAACCCATAATCGACATCAAGGAGGACAGTGAATCTGAGCAGATAAGAACTCTTTCTATTTTTTTTTTTTCACCCATTGTAACCCCATCAGAATTGCAATCATTTTCACCTGTAAAGATAGCTAAATGATCTGATGTTTTTTGTTTCAATGAATTTTTTAACTCAGGAATAACATATGCAAATCCTGTTTTACCTGAATCTGAATCCTTAGAACCCAACTGTATATATTACAAAAAAACGTTTATGTGTTCTCAATCCTATGATGTACTACATCTATCCAATTCCCTTTTATCCTTATAAATCTGCATTCCCTTTTAGGATACCTAGATCAACATTAATGCTAGGAACAACCAATAAGGTGTAACTGAATAGGGCACAGCTGTGCTATATCTCTTCCCTTGTAATCCCATTTCCTTACTACATTTTTTTTTGCTGCCCAAGCAAAACAGTCTACTTTTTCCCTTTCCGCTTTCCCAGCACGGCTGTAAAGTTTTAAAATGGGGTGTCTTTCTGCCTTTATGTCCTTGCAAATTTCCCCCAATAATTCATCATAACTTTTTTTCTTAGATGCAAAGGGAGCTCTCCCATTTCCACCTGTACAGCCAAATTTGGAGAAGTTCTCATAGCCCCACAGCATAATCTCAGCGCTTGATTCTGAATTAACTCTAATTTATGAATCATTGTTTTTGCAGCCTGTTTATATACTACAGATCCATAATCTAATATTGATCTTATCAGAGCAATATATATATTTTTTTGAACAGTTTTATCTGCCCCCAATCTGATCCTGTTAAGCACCTCATTATATTCACAATTTTCTTACATTTTCCCTCAATATATCTTATATGGTCACCCCATAGAAGTTTTGACTCAAATAATATTCCAAGAAATCTAAAGTTACTTACTTTTTCTATTTTTTCTCCATACATTTTTAAATCAATTTGTTCAACCTTCTTTCTACTAAATACAACTGTTTTAGTTTTATCTACTGAGAATTTTACCCCCCAAGTATAAGCCCAATTCTCAACAGATTTAATAGCATTTTGTACTTTTTCATACTCTGTTATATTTTTTCCCCTTCTCCATAAAGCCCCATCATCAGCGAAGAATGATTGCATAATATCCTGATCAACTCCGGAAAACATATCATTTACCAAAATCGAAAATAATAAAGGACTTATAATACTGCCCTGTGGAGTTCCATTTTCTACTCTACATTTATCTGATCAACCATAACTGGCTCAGTTATGGTTGAGGTGCAAACACACCCTCCATTTCTGCTACCTGTATGACCCCTTCTCTTTTCCAATGGTTATAATCAGTCTGACAGAGAGAGGTATCCAATCCTTGTGGTTTTTTAGTATAACAATGACCATCAGTGGACCCTTTTGGGGGTGCCTTGGGAAAACGAGATTTTTGAAAATAAGCCCCTTTTTAACTAAATAATCTGAACTGAAACCTTTTGTGTAGTTATGCTGCTATAGGCTTAGGCTGCTGGAGGACATAATGACCACTTTCACCCTCTTCGCTACATTCTCACACTACTCTCCAAATTTTGCATTATTTGCTGTTATTTCAGCTTTAATTTTGTTCTTCCTTTTTCTTTCCTAGAAGCTACACCTGGCCTGACTCTGTGTCTACCTGTGACACCCTTCCTGGAGGGGCTTTAAAGCTTCTGCTGCAACAACTTAAAATGCTCACCCTCTACCGATGATCCACATGGCCCTGTCTTTTTTTTCAGTGTTTTAACCCTTTCTCTCCTAGACATGGCTACTGGCTGAGCTTTTATTGTGACTAACTCTATGTGCTCTCTTCAGACTCTAACATTGAAAAACTGGCTCAGAATTTTTATATGTTCTTTTTTTCTAGGTGAAAAAAACTAAAGGAGCTACATCCATTAACATTTACTTTTCCCTTTCCCCAAAAAGTACTCCTGGATCAGTGCTTCTTTGTTCTCTTTTTGTCTCTGCTATGTTCTCTCTAACCCCCAGTCGGGGTGGCAGATGGCCCTCACACTGAGCTGGTTCTGCTGGAGGTTTTTTCCTGTTAAAAGGGGTTTTTTCCTCTCCACTGTCGCTACATGCATGCTCAGTATGAGGGATTGCTGCAAAGTCAACGCCAGTGACTGTCCACTGTCTCTACATGCTCATCCGGGAGGAGTGAATGCTGCAATTCACTGACTGGATGCAATCTGCTGGGTTTCCTTAGACAGAAAAACTTTTTATCCAGTTTGAATAAATAACTAACTCTGACTGCGCTGTTAGGACTAATTGGAATGTATGTATCTGACTTTTGTGAAGTGCCTTGAGACGACATGTGTTGTGAATTGGCGCTATATAAATAAAACTGAATTGAATTGAATTGCTACGCCCATCTGTACCTGAATAACCCTATCTAATAAAAAAATTTTTAATCCAATTGTAGGCTCTTCCTGTTATTCCCATTTTATGTAGTTTTATGACTAATCCATCCTTCCATACCATATCATACGCTTTTTCAATATCAAAAAATACCGCTACCATCACTTCCCTATTAACTTGGGCTTTTCTAATATCTGATTCCAAACATACTATAGGGTCCATTGTACCTCTTCCTTTTCTAAACCCACTTTGATATGCTGACAGTAATCCTCTACTTTCTACATAATATGTAATCCTTTCAGTTATCATTCTCTCCATAATCTTACCTAAACATGATGTTAGTGCAATGGGCCTATAACTTGAAGGATTTCTTGGGTCCTTTCCTGGTTTGATAATAGGAATAATAATTGCCTCCTTCCAATTACTAGGAAGCCTTCCTTCTTCCCATGTTTTATTAAACAAGCCTAAAAGTTTATCTTCGATTTTGTTTCCCAAGTGCTCTAACATGATTTAGCATATCTGATCTTTACCCGGTGCGGTTAATCCTGATTTTAATATAGCTCTCTTCATTTCTTGTATGGTAAATGGGGCATCCATAATATTACCTATGTTTGTTTGATTATCTAAGATTATAGCGTTCTCTTCCCTTGTCTGTTGCCTCCTATTTTCCCTTGTTCTGTTAAATTATCCGAACTATGAATCTTTGCAAATGTGTTTGTCATTATCTCTACTGTCTTCTCATTTGTTATAGCTGTCTCTTGTTCATATTTTAAAATTGGATATGTTCTCTCTTGTCTGTTACCTTTCATTTTCTTAATCATTCTCTATACATTATTTATAGGTGTTGTTCTTCCTATTGTTTCACAAAAAATCCTCCATTTATCCTTCTTTGCTTTTTTAATAACTTCTCTAACTTGTGCCTGAGCTCTTTTATACTAAATTACATTTTGAAAATTATGTGTTTTCCTTAATATTCTAAAAGCCCGATTCCTTTCTTTTACAGCTTCACCACACTGTTGTGTCCACCATGGTACCACTCTCTTTTTTATCTTACCCTCACTCATAGGGATTGTCAATTTTGCTGCCCTTAATATAATTTCCCTAACTTTTCCCTCAAAATCCTCTACATCTAAATTTAAATTAACTTCCTCACTTTGTCTTTCACATAAATATTTAAAAATATCCCATTTAGCTTTGTCAAATACCTATCTTACCTGGCTTTCCTCCACTTCTATCTCTTTATTAGTATGGATCCTACACAAAATTGGAAAATGATCACTACCAATTGTTGTTTCCTGCACTCCCACTCACATATTCCAGCTAAATCTCGATACTTCACTATCTATTGCTGAATAGTTTCCTCTGTGAACATCTATTCTTGTCCCTTTTCCGTCATTCATACACACCAAGTGATTGTCTTCCAAAATATGTTCTATTATGTCCCCATTTATATCTGTTCTTTGTCCATTCCATAAATTGCTATGAGCATTAAAGTCCCCACACCAAATTATTTTATTTTTCTTTCCTTGAATTCCCTTCAGTTTGTTTAGATCTAATCTTTCACATGGATTATAATAATTTATTATAAATGGTTCTGCATTAATCCAAATTTCCACTGCAACAAATTCATCTTCCTTCCCTATCTTAATCACTCTGTAAGGCAAGTCCTCCTGAATAAAAGTGGCACAACCACCACCATTACCTTTCTCTCGATCACATCTTATAATGATATAATTTACAATTCTAAAATCTAATTGGAGTTTTAACCAGGTCTCTTGTATACATATCACATCTGGGGCATCAACTAACGCATTAATAAAGTGCTTTAATTCCTGACCATTAGATATTAGACTTCTTGCATTCCAATGTAAAAGCAAGACCATATATTCGCTATCCTATCCATGCTGCCTCCTGATCAGCCTGAGCACTGAGATCATCCCTCACTTCCTCCCAGGTTAGTCCATGAATACCAATATGATTTGCTGCTGCTTTCACTATTTTCTGAATTCTCTCTATTTTCGACTTTATTTCCATTGTCGCATTTATAACTCCTGCAATAAATGTCACTAATCTTTTCAACTCCATATATACTTTATTTTCATTTGTTTGGTTTACCTTTACCTCCATCTTATTTTCCATCTGAATTTCTTTCTTTTGTTTTACCACCTTGACTGCCTCTGCGTAAGAGATTTTGTTTCGTACTCTAGTCCTGCACCTCCCTCTTCATTACCTCCCAGCCCCCATATGACACACTGTGGTTCCCACCACAACTGCAGCATTTAGGTTGTCTGCTTTTATTGCACTGTTCATACTCATGATCTTTTCCACATCGTGCACACCTTCTATTTCCTTTACATGTCTGAGCCGTGTGGCCAAATCTTTGGCAGTTAAAGCGCCTCAACGGTCTTGGGACATACTCTCTTACATTATAGGTCATGTATCCCAAATATACCTTTTCTGGAAGTTTTTCCTCATCAAATGCCAACAAAATGCTCTCACTATTCCTTTTTTCTCCATTTTTAAAAGTCTGAAGTCTTCTTACCTCCTTAATTCTCCCTCCTCTGATATTTGATTTCATTTCTTCAACTGAGACATCAGCCGGTATTCCCCAAATCACTCCTTTTTGCCATTTTCCTCCTTCTTTTATATGGCTCACACTTGTCACTTTACACCTTCCTATTTCTTTCATGCTACATGCTCTGTCCCTCGTTCTTCTGTGTTACAAATAATCATCACATTTCCATCTCTTAGAACTTTTGCAGTCACAATTTCCCCAACTTGATTCTTCAGTAGATAATTTAACTGGATTAATTGACTGCAGTCCTTTTTCATCACTAAATCTGACAATTACTTTAAACTCCTTTATCTCCCTCTCTATTTCTTCTTCAGATTCAGCCCAGTTTATTAACCCTCTTCCCTTCTTTCCTGTACCTGCCTCCGCTGAAGAGTTTACTCTTTTTGGACTCATCCTTTCACTATCAGAATTTTCACTACTCCCGTCACTCTCATTACCTGTACTAATGTCCCACTCTGGCCCATTCACAGCACAGCCGTGCCTAACCGCCGTTTTTCTCGTCAGAAGTTCTTTAATTAATCCACGGGATTTCCCGATGGTATCTTGTGTGATCCCTCTACGCCTACTTCCAGACGACCGACGTGGCTTTACTTCTCTTTCTTCATCTACATCTTCTCTTACATTTCTCAATTTATGCTTCTTAACCATTAATAATCGTCCTTATCCTTTAACTTGACAGATTCACGTTCAGTTGTTTAGTTCAGCTTCTGTTCAAATTTTTTCCCGAAAACCGCCTCCGTGTCCGTCTCCCCCTCCCGGGCTCTGCTTCTTCTTCTTTTCTGTTTTTTTCTCCCTCAATCATGGGCAGGCGCAGTGGACTATTCAGCCAATCATGGCTGTTGTTCTGAGGCCAACGCATATACATCAGTCGTACGTCACATTTAGAAAAGCACGATTGGCTGGAATTTCCAGCATCTGTTTCCGAATCCGGACACAGATGCCTTCAGGGTTCACAACCAAAAAAAAAAATCCGACAGACTTTGGCGATAGGCTGATGACAACTGATTACAACCACACATTCACGGAATGGTCAAATTATCGTACATTTGACCTTTTTTTAGGAAAATTGATCGTACATCGTACAGAGAGCAAAATTATCGTACAAATACGATAATTATCGTACACCTGGCAACACTGACCGAGCCCAACTTATCCTCTTTCAGCGTAGGCAAAGTCCATGACCTTTTTTAGCTGTTTCACAGCAAATACTGTGAAGTAACAGTTGGAAAAACAAAACAGATGACAGAAAAAACTCAATGGACATATGACCCATACAGAATGTAAATATATCTCCGCAACACCTGGAGAGACTAAATAAACTTTTCTTCACTCCTACAGACTCCAAGTACGCAACAAAATATATTTAAAGGCTAAAAAAGTGGATTTTGTATATGTCCACTTTTAAATTGTACATTCAATCTGCTCTTCATACTTTTGGCCACCAGATGCCACTAAGGGTCTGTGTTGAAAACCTAGACCCCTTTCTCGATACAAGCTTCATCTGCTATATAAAGTTTCTTTGACCATCACTTTTTACTTATAGCATAAACCTGAACCTACCTAGCCCTACAATATAATTTCGTAGCTGAATAACTCTCCTGAAGTCGAAGACGCGGTTTTCTGTTTTATTATTTAGAGCTGCGATCACATGTTTCCGTCTATAACGGAGCTGCTTCCGTTTCCTGTGGAGCTCCGTTTGGTACAGTGTCGGTAGCCTGATTGGTTTCCAAGGAGCGAAGGGATAGGGTGGAAATACCAAGCTAACTGGATCTGCGCTGAGCCTGTATTGCTTTAACCGAACAACATACTAGACATTTATAATTTTACAAACTTACGCTGTTGAAATTGGAGCCGGTAGTTCACAAAAACGTTTTACCCGATGAGCCTGAGGTGGCGAGAAACATAGTGAATTTTATTCTCTTGCACAGAGAGCTCAGACGCTCAGTCACACGCTAACCTTGGCGGCCCGGTTGCCTGCAAAGATTTTGGCCCGTTCCGAGCTCAGGATGCAAGGCGGTTGTTCCTGAGCAAAGGTAAGTGGCTAAACTATTTAACACATTATGTAGCCACATTACAAAGTGTGTTATCAACTACAGCATAATTCATAGCGGATATAACATTAGTTTTTTACATTTACATGCAACTCGACAAACATAGCCTACTCCAGTTTGCCAAGGCGTTAAGACTTGATTGGAGGATAAATGCAGGTTTGTGAACAAGGGACATGTACACCTGTGAACGATGTTTTCTGTTATTAGAGCCCGTACAGAGTTTTGCTAAAACCCTCAGGTTGTGTCATCGCACGGAGTTAACGGGAGATGTTTTTACGCTAAATTAGAATAAACACTGTCATGTGCACGAGATTTTAATGCTTATAACGAGCCACTTACAGGGGTGTCAAATTCCAGTCCTGGGGGGACAGTGTCCTGAGACTGTTAGATTTGTTCCTGATTCGAAACACCTGAACCAAATGTCTAAAGTTGCCTTATCATCATGCACTCAAGTTCTTCAGAGTCCTGCCAATGAAACAAGTTATTTTATTCAAGTGTGATTATGCAACGACGCAGCTAAAAGCAGTACACCGGCCCTCAAGGATTGGAGTTTGACACCTGTGATTTAGGGAATGTTCTTGGCCTAGATGAATCTTTACAATCAATCCAAAGAACTCTTTTGCTTTAACTGCTACTAAATAAAATGTGTCTGAAGCCACCTATATAAGTTTTTGAAGGAAAAATAACTTAGGTTTTACCAACACTTACTTTGTAAAACTTTTTGATTCATGAATTATGGTTCAAAAAGGTTTTAGGTTTCAAAGGGAACGAAAAAAATTAACTTTTATACAAAGATACCAAAAATAATTTTTGTGAGTGAAAAGTTTATCTACAATTTATGGACAGAAAATGGCATGTAGTTTGCAGCAAAATAAAAGCAAGCAATATTCGTGTTTTTTTTTATTATTTGTGCCATTCTGTTAAGGCAATTACCTGCAACTATAACCTGAAAATCCAGAAAGTTGGTAAAACCGCCATGTTTTATTACTTTTATATTTTAAATTTATCATTACTTTTATCTACAGGGGTTGGACAATGAAACTGAAACACCTGGTTTTAGACCACAATAATTTATTAGTATGGTGTAGGGCCTCCTTTTGCGGCCAATACAGCGTCAATTCGTCTTGGGAATGACATATACAAGTCCTGCACAGTGGTCAGAGGGATTTTAAGCCATTCTTCTTGCAGGATAGTGGCCAGGTCACTATGTGATACTGGTGGAGGAAAACGTTTCCTGACTCGCTCCTCCAAAACACCCCAAAGTGGCTCAATAATATGTAGATCTGGTGACTGTGCAGGCCATGGGAGATGTTCAACTTCACTTTCATGTTCATCAAACCAATCTTTCACCAGTCTTGCTGTGTGTATTGGTGCATTGTCATCCTTATACACGGCACCGCCTTCAGGATACAATGTTTGAACCATTGGATGCACATGGTCCTCAAGAATGGTTCAGTAGTCCTTGGCAGTGACGCGCCCATCTAGCACAAGTATTGGGCCAAGGGAATGCCATGATATGGTAGCCCAAACCATCACTGATCCACCCCCATGCTTCACTCTGGGCATGCAACAGTCTGGGTGGTACGCTTCTTTGGGGCTTCTCCACACCGTAACTCTCCTGGATGTGGGGAAAACAGTAAAGGTGGACTCAACGACCCAAGATCTGCGCTCCTTGCACCATTGAAACCGACGTTTGGCATTGGCATGAGTGACCAAATGTTTGGCTATAGCAGCCCGGCCGTGTATATTGACCCTGTGGAGCTCCCGACGGACAGTTCTGGTGGAAACAGGAGAGTTGAGGTGCCTATTTAATTCTGCCGTGATTTGGGCAGCTGTGGTTTTATGTTTTTTGGATACAATCCGGGTTAGCACCCGAACATCCCTTTCAGACAGCTTCCTCTTGCGTCCACAGTTAATCCTGTTGGATGTGGTTCGTCCTTCTTGGTGGTATGCTGACATTACCCTGGATACCGTGGCTCTTGATACATCACAAAGACTTGCTGTCTTGGTCACAGATGCGCCAACAAGACGTGCACCAACAATTTGTCCTCTTTTGAACTCTGGTATGTCACCCATAATGTTGTGTGCATTTCAATATTTTGAGCAAAACTGTGCTCTTACCCTGCTAATTGAACCTTCACACTCTGCTCTTACTGGTGCAATGTGCAATCAATGAAGACTGGCTACCAGGCTGGTCCAATTTAGCCATGAAACCTCCCACACTAAAATGACAGGTGTTTCAGTTTCATTGTCCAACCCCTGTAGTTATGAAGAGCCATTGTGGAGGGCCTAATGAGCAGCGTGTTGCAGACCCTCTGCCCTTATAAAATAGGGAAAGATGTGTTGGACTTGCCTCGGAACACACCAAGCAGCTTCTGCTCTAGAATATGAGGTTGTGGGAGCCTACAAATCAGTGAACTTCTTAGTTTCTAGAAAGAATAGAGGCAAAGTCTCTTATGCCTCTTTTCCATTTATAATTCCAGCACTGCATGGCTCCACTCAGCTCAACCTCGCTCTACTCCACTTATTGACTCACTGACGGTTGGCATTATGGCTTGAAGACCCACCTCCAGCCATCAGTGTTATGTGCTGTGTCACTGGCTCATGGCTAATCAAGATTCAAGATCACTTTATCACCGCAGGGAATATGTTTTGTCCAAGTAATCAAAAGATAAGAACCAGACCCAAAGCTTCTGCTCATAGTTCATATACATCAATCACATTATATTCTTTTACAGGCTAAAATGCAAATAGTAATAACTAAGGAATGTTGAGGCTTTTATTTAGAAAATATCAGTAAGCTTTATTTTGAAAGAATAAAGTAGGCCCATTTCCATCACTGATTGACTCCCAGCAGTATTGTTAAGGCAAATGCTGCAATTATCTGTTGTGTGAAATATGAAGGCTTTTATTTTGTAGAGTATGTTTTGGTCTTATTTTGAAAGTTTAGCATGATTGTTTTTTTGGGACCGGTTTATGCCCATTTATAATATGGAACCTAATTGCTATTCTAAAATCATTGTGTATGATATTATCAGCTTAAGAATTCAATAGTAATTGAGGCATTTGTTTTGGAAATTTTAGCAAGCCTTATTTCAAAAGGCCAACATAGTCCCATTTGTAACAACAGTTGAGTCCCAGCTGTAGTGTTAGCCCAGTCCTGCAATTATCTGCTGTGTGAAATATGAAGACTTTTATTTTGTAGAGTATGTTTTGGTCTTATTTTGAAAGTCTAGCATAGTAGTTCTTTCAGATCTGGGTTACTTCCATTAGTTAAATAGAACCAGCATGCCATGCTAAATTCCCAGTGTACTATTTTATCAGCTTTAAATGTAGATACTAAAAATTTAGCAAATTAAAGCTTTTATTTTGAATGTTTCAGTAAGCCTTAGGGCCAACGTAGTTTCATTTCCAACACTGGGTGAGTACCAACAGTAGTGTTAAGCCCAGTCCTGCAATGGTCTGTAGTTGGAAATGTGAAGGCTTTTATTTTGTAGAGTATGTCTGTCTTATTTTGAAAGTCCAGCATAGATGTCCTTTCAGGTGTGCGTTAGTTCCATCTGATATATAGGACCTGCTTCTTTTACTGAATTCCCTGTTTTCCACTGCTGGTTTGAGCTCCTTAGGTATTTAGGATCAGTGGATCAGTATGAATCCTTCTTTTGCTGTAATGTGCCTAAAGCTGTAGAAGTGTGTCATGTGTGCTGTTATACGATACAGACCAAAAGTTTGGACACACCTTCTCATTCAAAGAGTTTTCTTTATTTTCATGACTATGAATATTGTAGCTTCACACTGAAGGCATCAAAACTATGAATTAACACATGTGGAATTATATACTGAACAAAAAAGTGTGAAACAACTGAAAATATGTCTTATATTCTAGGTTCTTCAAAGTAGCCGCCTTTTGCTTTGATTACTGCTTCACACACTCTTGGCATTCTGTTGATGAGCTTCAAGAGGTAGTCACCTGAAATGGTTTTCACTTCACAGGTGTGCCCTGTCAGGTTTAATAAGTGGGATTTCAAGCCTTATAAATGGGGTTGGGACCGTCGGTTGTGTTGTGCAGGAGGTGGATACAGTACACAGCTGATAGTCCTACTGAATAGACTTTTTAGAATTTGTAGTATGGCAAGAAAAAAGAAAGCTAAGAAAAGAAAAACGAGTGGCCACATTACTTTAAGAAATGAAGGTCAGTCAGTCCGAACAATTGGGAAAACTTAAAAAGTGTCCCCAATGCAGTCGCAAAAACCATAAAGCGCTACAAAGAAAATGGCTCACATGAGGACCGCCCCAGGAAAGGAAAAACCAAGAGTCAGCTCTGCTGCGGACGATAAGTTCATCCGAGTCACCAGCCTCAGAAGTTGCAGGTTAACAGCAGCTCAGATTAGAGAACAGGTCAATGCCACACAGATTTTCTAGCAGCAGACACATTCTAGAACAACTGTTAAGAGGAGACTGTGTGAATCAGGCCTTCATGGTAAAATAGCTGCTAGAAACCACTGCTGAGGACAGGCAACAAGCAGAAGAGACTTGTTTTGGGCTAAGAACACAAGGAATGGACATTAGACCAGTGGAAATCTGTGCTTTGGTCTGATGATCCAAGTTTTGAGATCTTGGTTCCAACCCCCCGTGTTTTTTGTGCGACGCAGAAAAGGTGAACGGATGGACTCTACATGCCTGGTTCCCACCGGTGAAGCATGGAGGAGGAGGTGTGATGGTGGGGGGGTGCTTTGCTGGGGCACTGTTTTGGGGATTTATTCAAAAATGAAGGCATACTGAACCAGCATGGCTACCACAGCATCTTGCAGCGGCATGGCTATTCCATCCAGTTTGCGTTTAGTTGGACCCATCATTTATTTTTCAACAGGAAAATTTACCCCAAACAACCTCCAGGCTGTGTAAGGGCTATTTGACCAAGAAGGGGAGTGATGGGGGGGCTGCGCCAGATGACCTGGCCTCCACAGTCACCAGACCTGAACCCATCGGATAGTTTTTGGGGTGAGCTGGACCGCAGGGTGAAGGCAAAAGGCAACAAGTGCTAAGCATTTCTGGGAACTCCTTCAAGACTGTTGGAAAACCATTTCAGGTGACTACCTCTTGAAAGCTCATCAACAAAATGCCAAGAGTGTGTGGAGCAGTATCAAAAAAAAAGGGTGGCTACTTTTGAAAAAACCTAAATATATGACTTTTTTTTAGTTTTTCACACTTTTTTTTTTTCATTACAAAATTTTCACGTGTTTTTCTATTTTTTATCCCTTTCAGTGTAAATCACATTTTCCCATACCCCCCCCCCCCCCCATAAAAATAAAAAACTTTTTGAATGAAAAGGGGGTTTTGGTCCAAAACCCTTTTGGTCTGTATTGTTATACATATTTTTCCCTTTGCCCTTTGCAGGGCCGGGCCCTTTTAGCCTTCCCTCTCTCAACAAAAAGTTCCCTAGGTGTGGCCCTCAACTGGCAGCACACACATGTGTGTGATCAGCTCCACTTACCACTAAGGCTGCATACCTTCCCAAAAGGGGTCCGAACAAATCGGTGTTTTAAGAAAACCGTACATGGTATTTGAAAAATTTTCCACCATGAGCGACAGCCATCCCTCATCCCCGATCATGGAGATTTTCATAGTTCTAACTCATTTTCAGTGAAAGAACGATGGAAAGAAATTTTGTCCTGCTGAAACTGTCTCTGAAAATACATGAGAGGGGTTAGGAATTCTTTGACTCCTGGTGATCGGAAGGGGCTTGACAGAAAACCGTGAGACCTAGAGAAATTACAAAGTTATTATTTGAAAGCAGAGGCCCATTCCTACCAATTGACCAAAAATGGTGACTGTAGAGCAAAATTTGTGGCCATGCGGGTGAGTTAAAAATCATGTTCCCTGGTAACCATGGTAACTCAAAAACACAAATAAAAGTCATGTTTTGATATATATATTGTGGAGTGCTCGCTACGGTTCTGGCCACATTAATGTAGACAGAAGACGAATAAAGAGTCCAATTTAGAGGTGGAGAGTAATGGGTGCCTCCATGCATTGCATTGGTCATGGAATGCCATTGCAAAGCAATTCCATTCCTTCTTGCATTGCTATGGCATGTCTCATTTAGAATGAAAGTAGGAAGGTAGGTAATTCACAAAAATAATGAAGAGGTCCAATTTACTTATAATATACAATAAATAAAACAGTGACTAAAATATTTGGATTAAATAACTCAGCATACATATAGCTAAAGTGCCTTGGTGCAAATGTGTGACACCGTTCAATCAGCCAAGCCATTAATTAAACTGCAGTTGGAGTTACATATTCGAATGGCTGTGAGGATAAATGCCCTCCTGAAGCATTCCATCCTGCAGCTCAGTGACAGGAGCCATTGACTGCTTTGCTTTCCAGCCAGAATGGGGTGAAGAGGGTGACTCTCATAGACCGAGATACTGTTTACCAGACTTCTCCCCAGAACTAAATCAGCCCTGCGGATTAACTTTTCCAGACACTTTCTCTTGTCTGTCATGCAGCCACCCCAACAGACAACAGCATACAGCGCTGTCAACCACAGACCTGTGAAATATTTACAGCATGTCACATAAACAACTTTAGCTTATTTAGAAAGTGAAGCTGACCATTTCCTTGGTGATGCTCAGTTAGTTTCAAAGAGGCGGTTTGAACCATCTCTTTCTTCGAATATGCTGGGGACTGTGAAATCATTGGGAAACAAGTTGGATGAACTCCAAGCCCCCTTACAAGGACACAGCCACAGTGTTACGAATACAGCATTATGTTTCACTGAGACATGTCAGCAGGATCATATCCCTGATTTCAACGTCTCTGCCAGGCTTTCAAATCATAGGAGTCGACAGAGATTTAAACAGCAGCAGCAAACATAAAGCAGGTGGATTAGCAGTACTTGTGAACAACAGTCTAAAACGGGTTGAGTGAAGTGGACTTGGCCAAAGTGGAGCTCATTGAAAAGCCCAGTACCGACTCAGTATAATGAATGTTATGTTTTCAATGGATTGATGCTTTTTAAGGAACTTGCTTAAAGCAGCTAAGTGTCTCAAGGATATTTAAAACATAGACTTATACATGTGTATTCTATTACAAATGGGTGTTTGGCTAACTTTATTCTGATATTTTCAGTGCCATGTCTATATCTGTTTCAAGACCCAGCACTTTCTCATTTCAATGCAAGAACAAAAAAAGACCAATGGCTGAAATAAATGTATCACCACTGAAGCATTTTGTCACTGCAAAGAAGAAAATCAATGGGATATTTGAACAACTTGGGACCTACATCAAGGAAAGCGCCACCTTTCTGGAAGGTATGTTTCTTTTACATCTCTACAAATTCTCCACTATAACGCGGGGAAAGAAGCTTCCTTTTTGTGAAAGTTATTTGTAAGGCAAGAACACAAACCTGAAGATTAGGTGTGTATAAAGTAGATGACGAAAAATCTGTCAAAAAATCTAAACTTGTTTGACAATCAGCTTCTGTATGGTATTTAAATACAAAACAAATATTTAATTTAAATCAGAAAAAAAGTCATAAAATATAAATTTATAGTACAGTGGGGTAATAGAGGGTATCTTTCAAAATTCAGTGGTTCAGGATAATGTGGAGTGTTTTCGACTATACATAGGGCCGGATCTTTAAAAGGTTTGTGTGTACAAAACCACACCCAAACCAATTGTTAACCCTGAAACAAATTGTTCAAATCTAGACGCAAAAATGTTGTTTTTGCGTCTAGATTTAGCACTTTTGAAATGCAGGTATTAACTGGGACGTAAAAATGTTTGCTTTCACTGTGGCAAGAGAGAGGCATAGATAGAATAACAGATGACCGAGAGAGAGAATCTTCTGTCAGCAGGTTTGGATTGTTAAAAATTAAAATAGATGAGAATAGATGATTCTATCTAGCATTATCCAAGTGTTGATTTGAAGCGAATCACAAACGGAAACCATGACATCTCTCCTATTATAAAACTCCTTGCAACCCTTTTTTCTTGCATCTGAATCATTCCAGTGCACCATCGCTGCTGAACCACGAACCTGATCATTTCCCAGAGGAACGCGCACAGCCTAACTGTTCTGTGATGTGGATATTATAATTAGTAGGAAAGACGTTTTTTGCAGCTGGACATATGCCAGTGGAGGGTTTATACTGTGAAAAATTTTGTCTCACCAAAAACGATTTAAAGGGGACCTATTATGCAAAATTCACTTTTTGATTGTTTTTATATTATTACTTTATTCAACAGACTCATGGTCCACAAGAAAATTCAATTCAGTTTATTTATATACCGCCAATTCACAACACGTCGTCTCAAGGCACTTCACAAACATTCCAATTAATCCTAATCATTGAACAGTGCAGTCGGATTCTGTTATTTATTCAAATTGGATAAAAAGTTTTTCTATCTAAGGAAACCCAGCAGATTGCATCCAGTCAGTGACTTGCAGCATTCACTCCTCCCGGATGAGCATGTAGAGACAGTGGACAGTCACTGGCGTTGACTTTGCAGCAATCCCTCATACTGAGCATGCATGTAGCGACAGTGGAGAGGAAAAACTCCCTTTTAACAGGAAGAAACCTCCAGCAGAACCAGGCTCAGTGTGAGCGGCCATCTGCCACGACCGACTGGGGGTTAGAGAGAACAGAGCAGAGACACAAAGAGAACAAAGAAGCACTGATCCAGGAGTACTTTCTATGGGAAGGAAAAGGTAAATGTTAATGGATGTAGCTCCTTTAGTCGTTTCACCTAGAAAGAAGGAACAGATAAACTCTGAGCCAGTTTTCAAGTTTAGAGTCTGAAGAGAGCACAGAGAGTTAGTCACAGTAAAAGCTCAGTCAGTAGCTATGTCTAGGAGAGAGAAAGGGTTAAACACTGAAAGACAGGGCCATGTGGATCATCGGTAGAGGGTGAGCATTAAGTTGTTGCCAGCAGAAGCTTGGAGGATTCCCCTCCAAGCTCCAAGAAAACAAGACAACATATAAAAAAGAGAAGAGAGGAAAAAAAAATTATAAAAGACTTGCATACCAATGTTTCCACAGAGCCGACTGGTATCTTAGCGCACTAAGAGATGGATGTGAAAACATTACAATAAGGCTGTTCAATGAGCTGCACAAACGACACATAAACATATATATCAGATTTCTCACAAGTGCCTGAAATGTTTTGACGTGCATTAAAAAACATCTCACTTGCGCTGCTGAACCTGGGTTTCTTGAGCAGAATTCTCAAAGAGTCATTATAAGCAACCTTAAGCTTCTGCATACTAGCTTTTTTAAATTTACACAAAGGACCTGTATACAGGGATGTACAGTAAGCTTTAAACAGGCTTATTTTTACCTCATCAGTGCACACATGGAATTTCCTCCCCAGAATGTTTGCCTGGGCGTACAACATGCGACACTGCCGATAAATGTCATCATCATCACAGAGCTGGTCTGTGTTGTAGTGACCCAGATATTTAGTTTTGGAACAAACATTTAACTTTTGCCCTGACAGAAAAAAAATCAGGGAAGCAAAGTTGTTTGTCAGCTTTAGTCCTACAAACTAGTACAACAGTTTTCTTAGCATTATAATGCACATCAAAACTCAACCCATAATCAGAGCAGATGTTAAGTAACTGCTGAAAACCTGCACTGCTGGGTGAGAGGACAGCCAGGTCATCAGCATACATGAAATGATTGACTAAAATATCACCAAACATGCATCCAGTTTTACAAAGGTTAATTTCTTTTGACAGGTCATCCTTGTACAAGTTAAACAAGGCAGGCGAAAGAAGTCCACCCTGACGCACACCATTACTCACACCAATGGAAGGAGAGATGTCATTGCCCCATTTTACATGCATTTTCTTGTTAGAATACCAGTAAACTAAAATTTGTGTAATGATATCTGGAACACCTCTCTGTTTTAATTTGTCAAATGACTTAAAGTGGTTGACACGATCAAAGGCCTTAGAGGCATCAATAAACCCAATTAACACCGATTAATTCTTCCTTAGATATGCTCTTGCTACTTCTTTCAGGCCATAAATACAGAAATCAGATCCCAACTTGGCTTTAAAACCAAATTGATTATCTGTTGTATTAATAAACTGATTGAGCCGACCAAACAAGATTTTTTCTAATACTTTAGATATCACGCTAGCTAAAGCTATTGGTCTATAATTATTAAGGCTAACAACCTTGCTAGTTTTGTCCTTAATTACCGGCACAAGGGTAACAGATAATAAGGAATCAGCCAACTGCCCATGGGTCATAAACCCAGAAAAACACATTGCAAGCAGCACAGCCACTTTTTGGCTAGCATATTTCAGATGTTCTGCTGTAATGCTATCAGAACCTGTTGCCTTATTCTCAAACAAATACACTGTAGCCTGCTGGACTTCACTAGGGGTTATTATAACAGCATCACTCTTAGCTATGTTTCCCAGTCCATAGGGTTCACTTTGTACACAATTGAAAGGGGAGAATAGTGCTGTCTCCATAAATCTACTATATTATGAGCCCCAGATATGGCCCTCTATGGCACTGGGGAGTAATGCAGCAGACCTGTTTAAGGCTCTGACATCATTCCAAAAGCCAATGGCATTATTACAAAGCCGTTTTTCAGCCATGGAGTCTGCTCTCATGTTCTGCTCACATTTAGAAATGTATCGAATGGCGTATTTAAATTTTGCACTGGTGAGTTTTTTTATAATCTAGGAGAGTCTCATCTCTTGGTCTGCCTGCTTGTACCCACATCTTATATGCCTGTTTAGCTTCTGCATGATATCCTGCCACATGTTTATTCCAACCTGGTCTTATGTTATTCGCCTTTCCGCATGTAAGGTATGGTCTTGTACTCTCATACAAAGCATCCACAATGCCCTCATACATAGTATGAAGGTCAGTACAGTGAGAAATATCACTGCAATTAACATCTGAGCACATAATAGATTGAAGAGGAAGACTTATTTTACTCAAAAGAAGATCAGTTTTCATATGATATGCTAATAAGTCATCTTTAGATAGTCTGGACCATTTGAACTTAACTGTGGGGGCATCATTTGCCCCCCATGTAAACTCTGGAAGACTTTTAATACCCATAGAAAGATCCACAGTAGACTCACCAGCTCCACAGAAATAGTCATTAATTCAGTTCAGACTTCCCAAATCCTGTTTCGATAAAAAGGTTTCTTGTAAACAAAGAATATCACATTTTTGCAACAGTCTATCCACAACCAAACGTCGTGCTTTATCTCCAGCTGTTTTACGACACGCTGTCCCCGGCTATTGTAAGAAATAACACGCATTAATTGGTCTATGAGGAATTCACTGCAGCCGTTCCATCGAATCCTCTGGAATCACTGGAGGTGGTCATCCCAGGCCCTTTAGACGTAGATTTATTCCGTGGTTCGTAGTAACGGCGCACCACCGAACCCTCTGGCCACAGCTCTGGGTTATACACTTCTGCAATGTTCTCACACTCCACAGTGACTTTAAAAGAACTATATCTGGTGTTCCCAGTGACAATACGCCGGCACTCAACATCACGCCCAAGTTTTCCTTTAAGATAGTTCGTTAGTGTGTCATCATCGAGATCTGGAAGAAATCTAGTTGCAAAGACCGTAACGAGGTTTGTTCTTACCACTTTTATGGTGCTTTGAGCGCCAATACCAATAATAGGTGCTGATCTTTTACGCTCAAGTTTAGCTTGGCGTTTTAGCGGAGCTGGATGGCTCTCGGTTCTCTTACGCCGCCCTTGTTTCACCACCAAGTTCCATGGGGGGTATCTACAGTACAGTTTTGGTTGTCACTCACCACGACACACTCGCCAATAGTCCTGGAGTAGTCAGTATAGGTCCCATTCACGGGCGAAGCCGTATTATCAGCGATAACAGTTTGTTGGAGCAGAACCATGCATGCCGCCACCTCCTCAGAGACGTTCACAGCCAATGACATGTCACTGGCGTTGGGTATTCCTGGAGCAGGGGTATCCACATTGGTGGATCCTCCACCACCTGTCACTAAATGTCGTTCCGTTGCCACAACTCTGCAGTCAATGGTAGTGGTAACCTCACTTGACTTATACTTTATACTTCCATTTGGGCCTTTAATGCTTCTACAAACAGTCCAAACAACAAAAAAAGCAATTTTTTGGCTATAAATGGATGTTTTATGTTTTTCTAGAAAACACGTGGTTTCAAATTGTGACCTCACAATTACACTGGCACCTAGCAACGTTACCTGAATCCCGCCCCTGACTAGCAACTGAAGCGGAGCCCCACCCACCTGATTTTCAGGAGAGGATCATGTCTCACCGGCTGGTTTTACCTTACAAATGCTTTACAATGGCTACGCTCAAAGGCAGATGTTCTGTTGTTGGCTGCAAAGACCCACATGTGTCTGTGCACATTCTCCAACTGTCGAATTACAGAGATTGGTGGCTTCATTTTATTTTTGAGTGCAATGTTTCAGACACATTGCCAAAGACAGTACTAGTTTGTGCGAATCACTTCAGGATTTGCAAAATACTTGGACTGATAAAAATCCAGTCGCTACTGTACTCTTACTCGCATCTTCTACTTCATCTGGAACCAGTTCGAGGGAGCAGCAGACTCTGTAGACACCCAGACGTCCCTCTCCCCAGACACCTCCTCCTGGTCTTCCAGGGAGAGTCCAAGGCGTTCCCAGGCCAGCTGAGAGACATAGTCCCTCCAGCGTGTCCTGGGCCATCCCCTGGGCCTCTTCCTGGTGAGACATCCCTGGAACACCTCCCTATGAAGGGGTCCAGGAGGCATCTGGTATATATATGCCGGAGCCACCTCAACTGGCTCCTCTTGATGTGGAGGAGCAGCGGCTCTACTCAGAGCTCCTCCCGGATGGCTGAGCTCACACTATCTCTGAGGGAGTGCCGGCCACCCTATGGAGGAAGCTCATTTCAGCCGCTTGTATCCAGGATCTCATTCTTTCAGTCATGACACAAAGTTCATGTCTATAGGTGAGGGTAGGAACGTAGACCGACCGGTAAATCGAGGCTTCGCTTTTCGGCTCAGCTCTCTCTTCACCACAACAGGCTGGCGCGGCATCCCCATTACTGCGGCAGCCGTACCGATCCGTCTGTCGATCTCCTGCTCTATTCTTACCTCACTTGTGAACAAGACCCCGAGATACTTGAGACAGGAACTCCCCTCCAACTCTAAGAGGACAAGCCAACCTTTTTCTGCTCGAGAACCATGGCCTCGTACCTGGAGGAGCTGATCTTCATCCCAGCCGATTCACACTCTGCTGCGAACCGCCCCAGTGCATGGTGTAGGTCTTGGCTAGATGGGGCCAGCAGGACCATGTCATCTGCAAAAAAAAGAGACGAAATCCACTGCTCCCCAAACTGGACCCCCTCCGGCCCTTGGCTGCGCCTAGAAATCCTGTCCATAAAAGTTATGAACAGGACCGGTGACAAAGGACAGCCCTGCTGGAGTCCAACATGCACCGGGAACAGGTCCGACTCAGTGCCGGCAATGCGGACCAAACTCCTGTTCTGCTTGTACAGAGACCGGATGGCCCCTAATAAAGGGCCCCCGATTCCGTACTCCTGGAGCACCCCCCACAGGGCACCACGATGGACACAGACGAATGCCTTCTCCAGGTCCACAAAACACATGGACCGGTTGGGCAAACTCCCATGAACCCTCGAGTACCCTTTGGAGGGTATAGAGCTGGTCCAGTGTTCCACGGCCGGGACAAAAACCACACTGCTCCTCCTGAAGCCGAGGTTCGACTATCGGCCGGACTCTCCTCTCCAATACCCTGGCTTAGGCCTTACCCGGGAGGCTGAGGAGTGTGATCCCCTGTAGTATGAAAACACCCTCCGGTCACCCTTCTTATGAAGGTGGACCACCACCCCAGTCTGCCAGTCCAGGGGCACTGTCCCCGACCCCCACGC
This sequence comes from Crenichthys baileyi, assembly GCA_036173005.1. NCBI lineage: Eukaryota > Metazoa > Chordata > Actinopteri > Cyprinodontiformes > Goodeidae > Crenichthys > Crenichthys baileyi. Next base: position 44,144 of record JAHHUM010000706.1, on the reverse strand, counting down.
AGTGTTGAAGAGGCTTGTCAACCATGACAGCCTTACAACATCCAGAGACTTGAGGTACTCAGGGCGGATCTCATCCAACCCCGAAGCCCTGCCACTGCAGAGCTTTTTAACCACCTCGGTGACTTCAGCCTGGGTGATGAAAGAGTCTAACCCCGAGTCCCCAGCCTCTGTTTCCACTAGGGAATGCGTGATGGCAGGATTGAGGAGATCCTCGAAGTACTCCTTCCACCGCCCAATAATGTCCCCAGTCGAGGTCAGCAGCCTCCCACCCCCACTGTAAACAGTGTTGGTGAAGTACTGCTTCCCCCTCCTGAGGCTCCGGACGGTTTGCCAGAATGGCTTTGAGGCCAACCGGCAGCCCTTGTCCATGGCCTCACCGAACTCCTCCTAGGCCCGAGTTTTTGCCTCTGCCACAGCCTGGGCCGCGGCACGCTTGACCTCACGGTACCCGTCAACCGCCTGAGGAATCCCAAAAGCCAACCGCAGCCGATAGGACTCCTTCTTCAGCTTGACAGGATCCCACCAGGTTTGGGGATTGCCACCGCAACAGGCACCACAGACCTTACGGCCACAGCTACAGACCGCAACATTGACAATGGATGCGGAGAATGTAGTCCGGTTGGAGAACTTCCGGGGGAGGTCTCCAACCTCCCCTGGAAGGTCTGGTCAAAGCTCTCCCGGTCAAAGCTCTCCCGTAGGTTTGAGTTGAAAACATCCATGGCCAAGGGCTCCGCCAGACGTTCCCAGCAGGCCCTCACTATACGCTTGGTCCTACCAAGTCTGTCCGGCTTTCTCCTCTCCCAGCAGATCCAACTCACCACCAGGTTGTGATCAGTGGACAGCTCAGCCCCTCTCTTCACCCGAGTGTCCAAAACATGCAGCTTAAGGTCTGAAGACACAACATCAAAGTCAATCATCGGCCTCCTGCCTAGGGTGTCCTGGTGCCAAGTGCACTGATGAACACCCTTATGCTTGAACATTGGGGTTCATTATGGACAATCCGTGACTAGCACAGAAGTCCAATAATGAGTCCAAAATGAGACATTCATCCTCTGCCCGATCCTGTTTGCATCGGTCCCTCGTGGTTCCCCCTGCAGGTGGTGGGCCCACTGGGGGATGGCCTCACATCTCTAGTACGGGCTTGGCCCGGCCGGGTCCCGCAGGAGCAACCCAGCCACCAGGCGCTCTCCGACAAGTCCCAACCCCAGGCCTGGCTCCAGGGTGCGACCCCGGCTCGGCTGTACCGGGCGACGACACGTGCCTCAGTTTTGTGGTCCTCATGATCGTGTCTTGAATCGCTCTTTGTCTGACCCATCACCCAGAGCCTGTTTGCCATGGGAGACCTTACCAGGGGCATTTAAGCCCCAGACAACAGTGCCTCTAGGATCATTCGAGCACTCAAAATCCTCCCACCTCATTAAGGTGGCGGTTCAAGGAGGCAGTCGCTACTGTTCGTGGCAAATCTGCAAATAATACTTATCTGTAGATTTGTACTTATTGTTGTGTCTTATAACCCCCGGTTTTGTTTTCACGGGTGCTAATGTGACGTTCAGGCTTAAATATTGTGGCTGTTTATGATAAACTCCAAACTCTTAAACATATACTTTCAAAAAAAGAACATGGTGAGTCTCCGAAAAGAATAAAAAGTTCAAGGGAGGCAAACCTCTTAATAAATTGACAGTCATGTTTATCTTTCATGAACAAGACCCCGAGATACTTGAGACATCTCAGACAGGAGATCGCCAACATTCACGATGGTCCAGGGCACATGTACTAGTACATGTGCCACTTGTCCTTTCATTCTCTGATATCTTGTGTATAGGCGTACCAGAGTGTTTTCAAGTGAAATCAGTACCTACATTGCCTGTGTAGGTACTGATTTGTGTGTTCTAATTCATTTCCAGTTTCAAGGTGTTGTGTTTAACCCTTTCTCTCTCCTAGACATAGCTACTGACTGAGCTTTTACTGTGACTAACTCTCTGTGCTCTCTTCAGACTCTAAACTTGAAAACTGGCTCAGAGTTTATCTGTTCCTTCTTTCTAGGTGAAACGACTAAAGGAGCTACATCCATTAACATTTACCTTTTCCTTCCCATAGAAAGTACTCCTGGATCAGTGCTTCTTTGTTCTCTTTGTGTCTCTGCTCTGTTCTCTCTAACCCCCAGTCGGTCGTGGCAGATGGCCGCTCACACTGAGCCTGGTTCTGCTGGAGGTTTCTTCCTGTTAAAAGGGAGTTTTTCCTCTCCACTGTCGCTACATGCATGCTCAGTATGAGGGATTGCTGCAAAGTCAACGCCAGTGACTGTCCACTGTCTCTACATGCTCATCCGGGAGGAGTGAATGCTGCAAGTCACTGACTGGATGCAATCTGCTGGGTTTCCTTTCCTTAGGTAGAAAAAACTTTTTATCCAATTTGAATAAATAACAGAATCTGGCTGCACTGTTCAATGATTAAGATTAATTGGAATGTATGTACCTGACTTTTGTGAAGTGCCTTGAGACGACATGTGTTGTGAATTGGCGCTATATAAATAAACTGAATTGAAACTGAATTGTTGGTAATATTGATTGGCCAGTTTCTAATCTGCAACCGTTGCGAGTTACATTGAGCAAAATAGTTAAGAAGCTTTGTGGGCTCCTTTGGCCCAGACACCAGCTGCCCTGTGTGCACACTGATGGCGGAGGTCACACTACTCTGTACACAGCTCTGCCCTCCTGCGCATTAGCCTGTTATCTAATATTTTCATTAACTGTGAAGCAGGAAGTAGTCTTTGCCTTACTGGGTCCGTCTGGATCTTCATCTCAAACTATTTATTGCGACAAGATTGTAACAGTGGTGGGTATACATAACAAAAAAGTCTCTCTCAATAAAGTGTCATGTATTGAGTATCAATTACAGCTTGACAATGAAGTCTCATGCTGTGCACAAGGTGAGTTACTGTCTACGTTAGGGCATCCCACTCTGCTTGAGGGACGTCCCTCAGGTCATTGAGGTTCTGGGAGACTTATGACCCTTTAGATGGTGACTCAGCTGATTCCATAGGTTTTCTATGGGATTAAAGTCTGAAAAAAAGTGCAGGCCACTCCATTCGAGTTACCCCAATCTCCTGCAGCCGTTGTCCATGAGGATAAAATTATGCCTGTCATGCACATGGTGCATGGTTGACATGGTCTTGGTCTCATAGACAACATCATGACCTCTATCAAGCATAATGTTTGGTCCATTGCTGCTTGACGGTCCAAATATGTCCTTTTAATTATGCTGTTTGTGTTGTTGTAGTTGCATGTCCAGAGGTGTTAATTGCTGTTAAGCTGCCTGGCCTGCAGAGTAGATTTTACAAAGATTAAATCTGAGGCCACCTCCGCTGTTTAGTGTTGGTTAATCATGTATGTCATAGACTATATAGCCAAAAGCATTTGACTGTCTACTTTTACATGCACATTAAATGTAATGACCTCCTATTCTAGTCTTTAAGGTCCAATATGTTGATGGACCCACTGTTGCCAGCAATAGCAACTTTAACTATTCTGTAAACACCCGATGAGCTTGGTCCTCTGTGTTGGGCCATTCCTTTGCATAGTTGTTGTTTAGTTTCTTCAAAGTAGAGGTCTGAGGATTCCTTGCTGCACTCTAGACTGCAGCTACCATACCACGAGCTTGTGTTTTGGGTGTTGTATCCTTAGGTTGATCCAGAATTGTTGTGTTTAAAATGCACTAGAATATGATGTTTGGAAAGTATCCTTCTTAGTTTCTTGGACACTCCAGCCGCATATGAAACGGCAATGTTCTTTTTTTTTCTCCTTCAGTGGACTGAGTCAAGTGTTTTCTTGAAATTCTGGATGCCTTGGCATAGGCCCAGTTAGGGTATCCACAGGTATGAAGGATTAAAGGGCTTTCTTGATGTTTGTGTTCCTTGTCCTCGACTCCTGTCTGTTTGGGGACCTGTTCGGCTCGATGCTGCAAAGCTCTGATGACTGATTTATGTTGCAGTGGGTGGTGAGATTCAAAAAGTAGGTACTGATTTGTGTATGCCTTGTCTGTATTCTTCAGTGGTAAGGCTTTAATCTCTCTGAAAGTGCAGCATTGTCCATTGTCCGCAGAGTTCATATGTTCAGTAAAAGGCCTCCACTATTTTCACTTGGATTTTGAACCAGGTGTCATCCACATATCTACACCAATGTCTAGGTGTTGTTCTGCTTTCCACTTCCTACATGTGGAAATTGGCCACAATGAATGTCACTGGGGATGCACATTCATGCTTGTCTGTAGATGCATCCGTTATAAGTACGCAGGTAAAAAGGGAAGTGACATCAAATAATACAAGTGTTTCGCTTGGAAACTGTTTCATTCTCTGATATTGCTGTTGAAATCTGTGGGGCTCTGTATGTGATGTGGGGTGAGCCAGATGTTTTGTAATGTTGCAGGTAACTGAGTTGATGCTGTTGATAATGGGTCTCAGCGGTGCTCCTTCCTTGTGTATCGTAAGACTATATATTTATGGAGTGGCCTCACCAGGGAATAATTTGTGGTAGCAAACTTGGTCAATCACTTTTACAAAAACTCTAAAAAGACAGTGTAACAAAGTTTGGTAATTTGAAACGGGTAGAAATATTTACACTGCATGCCTCTATAGTGTTCAGCTTGACCCTGAAGGCGTACCAAATTTGATACGTTATGTTAAGATTATTTTAAGGATAAAAGAGAAGCTATCTACAAATCATTAAAATATGAAAAACTAACCACTTTATCCCTTTATCATTTAGATACTTATAAAAATCAGCAGTTGAACCCAGTGGCCACTGAGGAGCAAGTCCAGGAAGTCTGTGGTTACCTCTCCAAGGTGACAGGAATAGGAGAGGTGCTTGCACGGCGGCATATGAAGGTGGTTTTCTTTGGAAGGTAATTAAATATTTGCTCACTGTTGAACTTAACACTGTTACTGGGTATAGATCTTCATGCTAAATTTTATGAACAAGTTGAATTGTTTTCTACTTTTCCCTCAAATATTAAAATTAAAATAAAAAAAAGTTTCTATAACACACAACCGATTCCACAGTTGCATTAATTTTCAAACAAAGACAAAGCCAAAATGAAGAAGCTGTGCATAGGAGGGGGCTGATGATTGAGCACTTGATTAACTGATTATCATCATTATGGCCATCTTTACAAAAGCATGACCTTTAGCAGTTTTCCAGCATGGAGCACACAGGTGTGTGTATTGTGTGTACTTGTTTATATTACCTTTTTAAGACCTTGGTTTTATGGGGAGCGAAAATCTTAATTCATTTTCTTTTTTAAATAAATGGATCTTCAAGTGAAAGCTCGCCGTGATGTAGCAGACTCCCATTCTTATGGTTAGGTGTTAGTGTTTCGGTGTTAACCTGTTCAGTTTTAAGGGGTTTTGGACCAATTTCCGCCTGAAATTACTTAACTTCAATAATCCAGAGTTATAAAGCCTAAATTTGGCACCTATGTAAAGGTTAGACATAAAAGATTATTTTTTCTGTGGAACCACTATTGCAAATGTTACTACGTCTGATTTATTTGTGATTAAACAAAGAAAGATCCAATTTTTCGAGCCTTGCCAAGATGTTTCACTAAATAAACATTGCCAAACACCATGAAAGCCCTTTTTAAATCCTATGAGAAGCCTCAGGTTTGTTCATCAACATTTTTACTATAACTGCCGCAAATGTGGACGGAATCAGTTAAAGCATATTTGTTCCACAAAGGTTTTAATGAGCAATGTGCCAGGCGGACATAGGATTTTAATTCCACTTTAATTTTGTGTGTGGCTCCAAATCCAGGCCTTTATTGGTTAATAAATTTGATTTCCATTGATGATTTTTGTGTGATTTTTGTTTTTAGCACATTCAACTTGTGTATATATATGTGTGTGTGTGTGTGTGTATATACAGGGGTTGGACAATGAAACTGAAACACCTGTCATTTTAGTGTGGGAGGTTTCATGGCTGAATTGGACCAGCCTGGTAGCCAGTCTTCATTGATTGCACATTGCACCAGTAAGAGCAGAGTGTGAAGGTTCAATTAGGAGGGTAAGAGCACAGTTTTGCTCAAAATATTGAAATGCACACAACATTATGGGTGACATACCAGAGTTCAAAAGAGGACAAATTGTTGGTGCACGTCTTGCTGGGGCATCTGTGACCAAGACAGCAAGTCTTTGTGATGTATCAAAAGCCATGGTATCCAGGGTAATGTCAGCATACCACCAAGAAGGACGAACCACACCCAACAGGATAAACTGTGGACGCAAGAGGAAGCTGTCTGAAAGGGATGTTCGGGTGCTAACCCGGATTGTATCCAAAAAACATAAAACCACGGCTGCCCAAATCATGGCAGAATTAAATGTGCACCTCAACTCTCCTGTTTCCACCAGAACTGTCCGTCAGGAGCTCCACAGGGTCAATATACACGGCCGGGCTGCTATAGCCAAACCTTTGGTCACTCATGCCAATGCCAAACGTCGGTTTCAATGGTGCAAGGAGCGCAAATCTTGGGCTGTGGACAATGTGAAACATGTATTGTTGTCTGATGAGTCCACCTTTACTGTTTTCCCCACATCCAGGAGAGTTACGGTGTGGAGAAGCCCCAAAGAAGCGTACCGCCCAGACTGTTGCATGCCCAGAGTGAAGCATGGGGTGGATCAGTGATGGTTTGGGCTGCCATATCATGGCATTCCCTTGGCCCAATGCTTGTGCTAGATGGGCGCGTCACTGCTAAGGACTACCGAACCATTCTTGAGGACCATGTTCATCCAATGGTTCAAACATTGTATCCTGAAGGCGGTGCCGTGTATCAGGATGACAATGCACCAATACACACAGCAAGACTGGTGAAAGATTGGTTTGATGAACATGAAAGTGAAGTTGAACATCTCCCATGGCCTGCACAGTCACCAGATCTAAATATTATTGAGCCACTTTGGGCTGTTTTGGAATAGCGAATCAGGAAACGTTTTCCTCCCCCAGTATCACGTAGTGACCTGGCCACTATCCTGCAAGAAGAATGGCTTAAAATCCCTCTGACCACTGTGCAGGACTTGTATATGTCATTCCCAAGACGAATTGACGCTGTATTGGCCGCAAAAGGAGGCCCTACACCATACTAATAAATTATTGTGGTCTAAAACCAGGTGTTTCAGTTTCATTGTCCAACCCCTGTATGTATGTAGGTAGGTAGGTAGGTATTTGGAGTCACACACAAAATTAAAGTGGAAAAACACACTACAGGCTGATCCAACTTTGATGTAATGTCCTTAAAACAAGTCAAAATGAGGCTCAGTATTGTGTGTGGCCTCCACGTGCCTGTATGACCTCCCTACAATGCCTGGGCATGCTCCTGATGAGACGGCGGATGGTCTCCTGAGGGATCTCCTCCCAGACCTGGACTAAAGCATCTGCCAACTCCTGGACAGTCTGTGGTGCAACGTGACGTTGGTGGATGGAGCGAGACATGATGTCCCAGATGTGCTCAATCGGATTAGGGTCTGGGGAACGGGCGGGCCAGTCCATAGCTTCAATGTCTTCATCTTGCAGGAACTGCTGACACACTCCAGCCACACGAGGTCTAGCATTGTCCTGCATTAGGAGGAACCCAGGGCCAACCGCACCAGCATATGGTCTCACAAGGGGTCTGAGGATCTCATCTCGGTACCTAATGGCATTCAGGCTACCTCTGGCAAGCACATTGTCCTCCTAATGCAGGACAATGCTAGACCTCGTGTGGCTGGCTGATACACGGCACCGCCTTCAGGATACAATGTTTGAACCATTGGATGCACATGGTCCTCAAGAATGGTCCAATTTAGCCATGAAACCTCCCACACTAAAATGACAGGTGTTTCAGTTTCATTTTCCAACCCCTGTATATGGAGACTAGAAACCATGATCTCTGAACTTCTGGATCACCTTTCCACTATCACAGGGATCTGCACCATGTGCCTATGAAATCAGCTCTGTTAACAATGCCACTGGAGCTACCAGTAGGCCGTCTTGTGATCTCCACAAGCCATTCTCACTTGTTGCACCTCTTTTTGCCCCAAAATCCTGCTCACTGCTGTTTGCCTATGGTTGAATTAGGATCCGTTGTTCCCAAAGGTTACAGTGACACTACAGGTGCCAGGATAGCCATGTGGCATCGGGATGTCATTTTTGCTGCTTTGTCTGCTGCGTTATTACCCTTTATGACTACTTCATTACCTTTGCCATGTGCCTTACACTTAATTACTGCCAATTTTGAGGGAAGCATCATTGTATCAATTAACAGTTTTAGCTGCTCTTTGTGTAGTACTGGACTTCCGTCTGCTCTTCTGAAATCTCTTTGCTTTCAGATGGAAGCAAACAAATAAACTCCATGAGCATAAGCAGAGTCTGTAAATATGTTGTATATTTCATTGTTTCTGCAACACACCCATCTGGTTCCCCTTCATAATCGAGGGGAATCATGTTCGCTGGATTTGAGGTGCTGCATCTTTGAATACTTATGTGTGGATATTTCAGAATCAACATGTACTGCAAACATCTTGCCTGGGTTACCACAAACGTCCCTTGATTTATTAACTCTACAATTTTGTGGTGAGTCAAAATTGTGACTGGGTAACCCATTATTATGGTTTATGCTTTCTCATAGGCGTAGTAGACTGCTGCCAGTACTTGATAACATGGTAGCCAGCCTTCTGCTGCATTGTCAAACTTTGTGCTATAAGCAATGGCTTGTTTTCACCAACTTGCACGTTTCCTGCATCAGTACTGCTGAGACGTACATATCTTTTATGTTTGCCACATACATAGAGAATTGCTTGTCATAGTCTGGCATTGCCAGAGTGGGTGCCATGTGCATTTCCTGTTTTAGTTTAAGCTACTTTTGCCTCAGCTGTCCATTTTAGCAAAGATTTCAAAGACTGGTTTATTGATTCCTTCATAAGCTCTCTTAAGAGTGCTGTTTTTTCTACATAATTTTCTATCCAGTCTGCATTAAAGTGTCATTCCCAGGAAAACCATCATCTCACCAACCATTCGTGGGCATGGGCTTTGCTGACACCTTTGAGTTGCGATGGGGAAATGCCAATGGTTCCCTGTGAAATCACTCTACCCAGGTACTCTACCTGTGGCTGACAATATTCAAGTTTTTCTATTGAGGCTTGGTGACAGTCTTCCAATGTGGGTGCACAAATTAGCAAACCATCTACGTGACAATGTAACAATTGCAACAATGTGATGTTGAGTTTCAGCGCTTCAAGATCCAGTTTTAGGATGTGGTTGAACACATGAGCACTGTGTTTGAACCCTTGTGGTAAGCGAGTGTAACTGTACTTCTTACCTCTGTATTTGAATGCAAACAAGTGTTGAGACTCTTCTGCTAAAGGGATGCAAAAAACACAGAACAGAGATCAATGACTGTGAAAAATAGTGCCTCTGGTGGAACAGCCGTTAAAAGAGTTGTTCCGGTTCAATAAATACAAAACACACCGTATGTGGTATACATCTGCAACTGTATTCAGCCCTAACCGAATTGCTGGACTGCAGTAGTGTATTCCGTGCAAGTTTCATTTTGTCTTTGTAGCTCATTACACTACAAGTAGCCCCTGAGTTAAGCTACGTATCTCTCGTAGATCACATTTCTTGCCGGCTTGAAATAATATCCTAGTGCATCCAGTATCGCTACTGGGTCATTCTGCTGTGCTGCTGTCAGATTCAGATTGTGATGGCATACATGTCGGCACTCACGTCCCATCGCAGTTCACAGCATTGCAGCTTGTACATTACCCTTCTTGTTCGCAAGACCCGTGACCTACGAGTAATCTTCAAACTCAGCCATGAAACCGTCCCAGTTTACACTCCAGCCGCCGGCAGAGCTCATAGGAGACGCCGCAGCATGTTAGCAGCCATGTTCGCTCCGGCTGATGGCTGTCGCTGTGAGGCACCCTGCGTGTTTGCACTGCTGGGCGTGTCTTCACTATCAAGTGACGTAGTCAACTGCAGCAAAGCCTCGTCACAAATAAGAGTGTAAAGTCTCCAGCTTCTGACACCATGTTCCGTATCAATACAAAACACACCATATACGGTATACATCTGCGACTGCATTCAGTCCAAACACACGCTCCTACTTCCGGGGTTATAATCTTTCAAACTAAAAACATACAACTAACACTTAACCCCGTAACAAGAGTGTGTGGATTTGGTACATCTGCAGGCCAATCCAGAACAGCCTGACAGATACACAGATTTGAAACAGTTGCCAATTTTGGTCAAAGGAAACACAACCCAGCATGTTCCTTGGGCCTCTGCGGGCCTGCTCGGATTGGTTGCGATGTTGCCGGATATCCACAAAGGTACAAAATAAATGGATAACAAAGTCTGAAGAAGAAACGGTAGGAAAACTGTTGGCATTGAGAGACATTAAATCAGTTTGGGCATAATGTCTTGGGACTCCCACCATGGAAGACATTTTGAAGCAGAAATATGCCTGGATGCTTCATCGAGGAGATTAAATTGAATTCAATTGAATCAATGCATTTTGAACTTTGATCTGGAGGGATCTGCGAGCAGAATACCCGGCCAGGGTAGACCCAGGAGCGCTGAAAGGGGAACCACTTGGTGACAATGAAAACCCAGCAACAAACATCTCTAGACAATTGAAAAAATGGAAACGGGGGGCAGAATGCTGCACCTGGAATAGCTGGGAGATGCTGGACACGCAATGAACGTGGACATCGTGCTGAACAGTGCTACAGAAGACAGGATCAGTATATGAGGCGACCGCGTGGCAGGGACCGGCCGGGTCCACCCAGAGGTCCAACCAACATGCCAAATTTTGGCTACTAGGGGTGCCCAGAGAGCCCTACAGGAGAGAGTCAGTGCCCACGGGTGCTGAAAATGAGCCAATGCTAAAAATTCAAAAAGAAAATAAAGAAACACGGATGTTAGTCGATACAGGAGCAGCTTACACACGTGTGAGCCCAAGTTATGCAACTCGTCTTATAAATTTATATCAACAGCAGGGTTCTCAGGAACAAAATAAGGATGCCCAACAAATTGATTGGGGGTGGTCAGAGACTATGTTCATGCAGCCGCATGAAGCAAAGGTTTATTGGCTAGGAGACATTGATAGCCCAGTTGGTAATGTGATTTCTAATTACAGCCAGTACTTTCAACTCCAACTTCCAGAAGCTAAAAAACCTTTTTTAGACATTTTTTTTCATTGTACATATCCTGTGACATTTCAAAAAGCTCAGAGTTTGAGAAACAATGGGACAGCAGAATGCAAGGATTAAATGTGAACCTGGTGACCCAATACATTGTTATTGGTACACAAGGGGCAGCAATGTGGAACCGAATGATTTAATCTCTGAATGGCATAACATTCCGGAATCCATGCCACACATAACCTTGTTTGTAAATAAAAATTTTCATGCAAAAGACTTGGGACCAATGATGAAAGTTACAACCACAATCATATGGTAGAAAACTGATAATCCATTCATTTTCCAATCACAGGATGCAACAATGATTAATATTGTATGCGAAACATTAGTGAAAGCAAAACCACAAGTGGTAACAGTGCCTGCTAATGAAAGAAATACATCAGAGGCAAAGGAGTTGTCAAAAGACAGATCTGATTTTGCAGGACCTGTTAAAACAGGTCATGTGTGGTCAAAACATGGTACGGATGTGGGGTTGTTAAAATCCGCCAACCCATTTAATGTTGAGTTGAAAGTTCTTTGAAATGCCTGAGGGGCAGAGATTTTAAGCGCTGAGTAATATTTGCCGCAAAGGCGAAGAGAACCTGCAGTTATATCAAGGCTTCAACTCTCGAAGGGGTCATCCTCTAATGCCCCTGTAAAAAACACTTAAAAAAAAACTCTGCACGTGCAATCACCTATTAACTGCAGTTTCTCTCTAAGGAAAAGTGGGGTGCGGCAGTACTATGAGATTAAAACTGTTAAACACAAAATTCAAGAGTTTGCTTACAGTGCACCAAAATATCTTCATCAAAATTCCCCAAAAATTCCCTCCCTTCAGCTCTTGTTCAGCTTTTATTGAGATTCATAACTTTGGTGTGTATGTGAAACTCTTGACCATTCTGATGTACCATTTATGTACATGTTCTGGCACACACAGCACTGGACTCTTAGGAGTGGTTACGGGAATACAGGAATAACATCACATCTGCAGGATATCAAAACCGACCTGTGTGACAGTTGTACAATAACAATCCCATTACTCTTATCACTCTCATAATTTCAAGGCTGGATTGGACAGCAGTTTCCCATTTTAGGCCAAACAAGGTTCAACATGGGCCTCTTACCATGAACATGCTTTCTCTGGTCATGAACACACATCAACCAAATAAATTGCTTCAATAAAATCTGCATGATTTGATTGAATTGACTGTAAACTGCCTTGAACTGACGTGTTGTGAATAGGTTCTATACTGAACTGAACTTTATCCCATGTGCGAATCCGTGCTCCTGATACTGGTTGTCATAGATACCCTTTTTCCTTAGACCAGAGTTGATTTGAGTCCAGTGTATATAGTCATGGACCACCTGCAGCCGGTCCTTCATTGTCCAAAGGTAGTCCATTTCTTCCATGACAATCTCAGGCTCTGACAGGGTGCCAAACACAAACTCTGCTAGTGTCCGTAACTCTCGCCCAAACATGAGACCAGCTGTTGTGCACTGGCTGGACTTCTGAACAGCAGTTCGATTGGATCGGAGGAAGTTGGTGTTCCCAGTTTCATTGCTGTTGGCCTGTGATTCAAAATTTCGCCCCTGGTCACTGTGGAGCTTGGCAGGCACTGCAAAGCAAGTGAAAATCTCCTCCATCCATCTCCTGCACCAACCTCTCTGCAGTGGTAGCTGCACTCTGGTCTGCCATGGCATTCGCCTCAGGCCACTTTGTAAAGTAGTCCATGGCCACAAGGACATGGCGATTACAAGCATCTGTGACTGGACATGGGACCAAGAAAGTCCACCTAAGAACATGTTCCATTGAGGCTCTCACCAGATACTGCTGCAGGCGAGCATGGGAGTGCTTGGTTGGTCCTTTCTGGGGAGTACATTTGTCACAACAGTGCACATACAGCTCCACACCCTATGGACTGTCGGGCCAGTAGAACCAACTCCTGAAATGATGGAGGGTCCTGGTTCAGCTCCCACCGAGTCCTGTACCACCTGAAGAACAAGGAAATGGAGTTAACACCTTCTCCATGAGTCGCTTGAATGTTTTTGGTCCTTTACAAAGTCCAAAAGGCATTACCCAGAACTGCCAATAATCTCAGTCCCGTGGTGTACTTCTGACCTCTATTTGTTATGGATGATTTTGGTTAGGAATTATGATTTGTGTAATTATTTTTATTTAATATTCATAATCAAATAATCATAATTGCACAACACTCAACAGCAGGGTGTCTTGAGTCAAAGGCTTCCTCAGATCCACTACTAAACAGACTTCTACAGAAAATCTTGCCTGCCGAAGCTATAACCAACTACATTGACTTTGAAGAAATGCAGCCTTTTAGAGCTCCTACACCTACCTTCTAAGTTTACGTTTTTATTAAAAAATATTTGAATTAAATAAAACAAACACCCAGTGCAATTTAATTGGGTAGATTATGACTAAAAGCTGTCTCTAAATTTGAGCAAGAAAGAAAATAAGAATCTAGAGTGGATCAAAACTAAAAATATTTGCTTTTAATCTGCAGATATTTCAGTCAGCAAATTCTTTGCTGTTCTTGCATAAAACAAAACTACTCTGTTTAGTCTAAGGTAGTGGTTTTCCGTAAGCATATATATTGAATATGTTCAGTATTGAATATTATACATGATACATTGAATAAAAATAATATATTCAATGTATCATGTATGCAGAGGACACCGTTTTATTTGCTCACAGTGGTTCCAAAAACATTGCTGAAGCTAAACTGACAAAAGCAATGAATTATCTCACAACTTGGCTGCCATTAAGCTAATGGATAAAAAACCTAGAAGCTACTACAATTGTAATATACTAAATAAATATTGTTTACTAAACTGGACTGACCTTAAAGAATTTGCAGATTTATGCTTGATTTATAAAGTAAATCACAATTTGCCCCCAGTTCCTTTCTGAGTTCATGACTTAGAGAAATAACACTGAGTGTGTGACTAGAGGCTTTGTAAGATGAGACTGTGTTTTCCCTCTGAGCAAGGGCATTGTTGGTCAGTCAGCCTGGTCTGAGAGCTGTCCGGGAATGGAACTAGCTACCAGCTGAACTCAGACAATAAACAACATATAAGGCTTTCACTAAACATTTGGAAAAATGACTTGTTGATTCATACATCCGTCTACATCAACAGAAATTAATTGTATCTGTTGAGTTGTATTCTATTGTTTTTATTTTCTCAGCAGTATTGTTTTGTTGTGTGAGGATTTTTTTAGCCTAATTTTCGGTCCTCGCTAATAGTATTGCTGTGCTCCACTTACATTTTTTTATTTTATTGCTTTTTACCATCATGGCCTGGGGACCACGGATGAAAAATAGCCTTTTGGCTAATTCTGGCGTTTTTAACTCATGAATTCTCATGTGTTTTATTAAATTACTCTGCCCCCTTTAAATAAATAATTCAAATAAAAAATTAATTCAAAATTGTAGCTTTAATTGTATGTTTTTTGCTTTATTTTGTGTTTTCTTAAAAAGCTTGAAGTATAGATAGATTTCTAAAATAATGACAGGTTAAACAGGCTTTATATGGTAATAAAAGATTTGTTCTTTTACAGAACCAGTAATGGGAAGAGTTCTGTGATCAATGCCATGCTATGTGATAAAGTCCTGCCATCAGGGATTGGACACACAACCAACTGTTTTCTGAGGGTGGAGGGCACAGATGGCAGGGAAGGCTTCCTCCTCACTGAAGGCTCTGAGGACCAAAAAAGCATAACGGTTCGTGAACTGACTGACCATTCCGGTCACTAGTGTCCACTAAATCAGTCTGTGCTAGAATGTTGATTTGTGAATAAAGACTGACCCAGTGATGTCTCTGATTAGACGGTGAACCAGCTGGCCCATGCTCTACACCAGGATGTGGACCTGGATGCTGGCAGCCTGGTCTGTGTCATGTGGCCTAAAGCAAAGTGTGCTCTGCTAAGAGACGATTTGGTGCTTTTGGACAGGTTTGATGCAAGCCGACTGTAGCTTTAGCTTGAACTTGGATTCTCAAACTGTTTAGAAGAAAGTATAGAAGAAAAAATTTACTTTATCATTTCTGTTTTAATCATCGCTGTATAAAAGCTGCCAGGCGTCAAAACCTTTCCTTTTAATACTTTGCTTCTCTCCAGCCCAGGCATTGATGTCACCACTGAATTGGACAGCTGGATTGACAAGTTCTGTCTTGATGCAGATGTGTTTGTTCTGGTAGCAAACTCTGAGTCTACACTCATGCAAACGGTGAGGCACAAAAACTGAATCAAGTACTGCATGACATAAAACTGAATAACATTGCAAGTAGGCAAATGCGTGTTAAATGTTAATTATTTAAATTCCAAATGTGTTCCAATTCAAAATTTTAAAACATACCGAAATTTTTACTTTCTGCAGGAGAAGTCCTTCTTTCATAAGGTCAATGAGCGTCTCTCCACTCCTAATATTTTTATCCTCAACAACCGCTGGGATGCCTCTGCCTCAGAACCAGAATATATGGAGGAGGTTAGTCAACTTTATATGATAAAAAATATGTAGACTTCTAGTTAAAGTTGAAAGCCATACTAATGTTTTCAAGCTTGACCATTTCTTATCCTGAATATCTAAAAATGATTCCTGAGTTTCGAAGGGTTTTATTGACAATTACATTAAGTTTATATAAATCTTTATAGAGCTTCATTGTTTCATAACTTATGGCATCCTCTTTCATGCTGCTTATTAACTTGTGGGTTAAATTTTAACTGATGGTGAGCATATGCCATGTCTTATTAATGCTTGGAATTGATTACATTGTTGACTTTTACATGTCTGTCTGCTCTTTAAAAAAAAGTATGATCTTTGTAGACACTTAAACTAGTAAGCAAATCACTTGGGAGAAAGCATATCTAAATTCATATCAAAACTACATTAAAAAAAGAATAAAAGTGTTGACTCGATTATGAGGAATGATATGGAAAGGATTCTGATTTGTCAGAATTTGATGACAGAATAAAGGGGATTAAAAATTTATATCGTGCCAGGGCTGAAATATTTTTTTGACTGAGAATATATTTCAAACCCAAGATTTATTTGAGCAGCAAAATAAAGGGAATTAAAGCATTGGCTAAAGCAATTGGAAAATTGTACTTCCAAACTAGAAAAATATTTCATACCTTCCAATGTTAAGTTATCTAACAGCAAAAGTGCTGCGAAGGCCTATTGTAATTGTTGTAGTGTTTATTTCCCTCTGCTACTAAAGAAGCGCAATTGTGGAGGCCTAAACATGTACGAAAACTCAACGTATTATGCATGGATGTCACTCTTGGTGTAAAATTATGTATTTTAAGGATTTTGACAAAGTCGCTGTAAAAGTAGCTGAACAGCGCCCCGTAAACTGCAGAGATTTGAGATGTGGTACTCAAGAAAGGCTCAAAACCAAGCAGAAAGTCAGTGGGAGGTAGGGCCCCCCTTTTGGGGCCAAAATTTGGGTAAAAGGGTCTTTTTTTTGGACATCAAAACTTTGAAAAAACTTTCCCAGGGATTTTTCGGGTTACGGGCCTTAAAAAAATTTTGGTCAGTATCCCCCAAAAGACGTGGGGTTTAAAAAAGTTATAAAAATCTTTGATTTTTTGGCCGTTAAAGGGGGGGGAAAACAGACCTAAAAAATAGGATTCTCACCCAAAAAAAAAAAAATTTTCTTCTAGCTCCTACACGGAAAGTTGCAAAAAAAAAAAATTTGGAAACTGATACAAAAAAAGCCCCCCAAAAACAAATTTTCCCCCCCCAATTTGGCCCAAATGCGGGACCCCCATCCAAACCCCCGCCCCCTGAGAACAGGAAGTGTAATATTTTAATTTGGAAGGTCTTCTTCACCTAATCAACATAAAACTGTCCCCATTGATGGATAACAAGATAGTCTAAGTTAGTTTTTAACACTGAGAGGGGGGCGCTGGGGGGTGGGGGGTCCAAACCCTACAGGAAGGGCGGGCCCCTTTTGGGCAAACCTGGGCCCTTTTTTTGCCCTTTTGCACGTCATACCTGGAAACGAAAACCCCCCCTACAGCCCTTTGGGGCTTAAAAAACTTCAAATTGGGCTCGGTATACTGTCCCGCGCATTTGGGGTCGAAGTTATCCCAAAAATTTTTGGGTACTCAAAGAATTTTTGGGCTGGACCCAAACCCCCAAAAAACTGACTTCTTAATAAAACACAAAATTGGTTAGCTCATACAAGGAAAGTCACGAGACAAAGAAAAAACTGGGGTTGGGTCCGTAACGGCCCTGGGGAAAAGTAAAAAGGCGAATCCTGCACATCCCCGAAGCCCGTTTCCCTGAGAAAAATGAAGTGTAATATTTTTTCTTTTTGGGAAACTTTCCCTATTTGATCCCCTTCACCTAACCACATGAAAAAATGTCCCCCGTGACAGATAACATGATGGGGCTAAGTTTGGGCCCCCAATTTTGAGAGGTTTGGCTGGGGGTTTGG
Organism: Crenichthys baileyi; assembly: GCA_036173005.1. Taxonomy (NCBI): domain Eukaryota; kingdom Metazoa; phylum Chordata; class Actinopteri; order Cyprinodontiformes; family Goodeidae; genus Crenichthys; species Crenichthys baileyi. Next base: position 26,479 of record JAHHUM010000706.1, on the reverse strand, counting down.
GCCCTGGAGGGCGTGGCGAAATTGATGTCAACGCCATGGGCTTAACCCCTTGGGCTCTAAAAAAAAACACACATGTATTTATTTTTTAAAAATTTAAAAAGGTTTGGGGGTTTTGTTTATCCCCCAAAACAGCTCAAATTTGAAATTTTATTGGAATTTGATCAGGGGGCCCCCCCCCCTAGGGACACTTTAACCCCCCCTTTATCTCCCTCATACTTTATTGGATCCTCTTCCAATTTGGTATGCATCATCGTGGATGGATGCTAAAGAAATTGCCAGTCAGTTGATAAAATCACTTTAGCCCCGCCCACTACCAACTAAATTACAGGTTTCTTGGCTGATTGACCTTATTTTACAGTCTCCAGAAGTTTCCTTTTGTCTAAAGGAAAAAATAAAAACCCTTTTATGAAATTTTCTCCCTGTAGCAGGGAAAAAAGTTGAACTAATTGTTTTAAAACTTGCCCCACCCGGAACGCCTAGTGCAACATGCAGATTTGGGGTTTAAACAAGGGTTGTCGGTAGGGTAGGGAGGGGGATGCAAGCTCCCGCGGCTGAAAACCCCTAGGCCCAAAGGAAACGCTAAAACTGCGAGGGGTTTCCCCCAAAGCGATGCAGCTTTAATTTTTAATTCTATTTTTTTATTTGGTCAGTGCAGTTTACTGTCAAGGGTTGTGGTACATCAATGAAGAAGTATTCTAGCCATAGAGGTATTTCTCTGTAATTGTCATAAAAAATTAATAACATGAGTTATTTTTTAACAACAAAAATACATAGAAAGCCAGACGTGAAGGGTAGTAGGAATTTTTTCTACATCTGTAGAACCAAGGATTACAATGGCATAAAATCCAAATGAAATTAGATGTTTTTGCCTCAAGTCCATTGCAACACTTAAGTATTAATTAAACAACACATGGGTATCCGTCCAATTGTTTATTTATCTCTTGAACTTGTTTTTATTCAACGACATAAAACATAAAATCACAGGTTTATCGTATCTTATTTTCTGCTATCTGAAAAATAATTTCTCCTTTAGAATTCTGAATGTAAAAGTTGTCCATAGCATAAATTGCCCATCACTTGTAAAGCTCAATTGGTGTGTGCTTGGGGCTGGTGGTCTTCACTATGCCCCCTACCGACGTATGGAAGGATATGCTGTAGCATTGGCTCAGGGGAAACTGCGGCTTGGCTCTATTGTCTTTGCTTGTCTGGCCTGGATGTTGGTGCAGCCTCTTTGCTGTGCGTACTGCTGCCTTTCTGTGGCGCCCTTCGGCTTGCTGGACTGATATCTTTCCTTTGGGCACTGTGGTGGGCGGGGTGGTGTGTTGCGGGGTGTGCTTGACTGCCTGGCTGGTCCTGGTGGTTTCAGTTCATTTGTTTATGGGGGGGGTGCATGTGCCTGTGCTGGCTCGGAGCTTGCATTTGGGAGTGCCTGTCATTTTGGGTCGGGTGTGGCTTATTGGCTGCCTCAGTGTCGGTGTGGAATGTGTTTGCGGCGGGCAGGAGGATGGCGTGGAGGGGTTGCAGTGTGTGGGGAGGTTGTGTCCTCTTTTTGGATGTGGGGTCATTGGCATTTGAATCGGCTGAGTGGTGATGGTGGAGCTGAGCTGGTTAATGCTTCTCCCTGGGCTATCGTTGCAGTGTTTGTGTGGTTGCAGGGGGTGTGATGGGGGACACCGGCCCCAGGTGCTTGCCACTGGCCGGGGTGCTCTTGCTGGGTGAGTTTGTCCCGTCTTGGCGCTGTGTGGTGGGGGGCAGGATACGGGGGGGTGCTTGGAGCGGGGCCGTGCGTGGAGCTTGCGCTATGTGGGTGTGTCTTCGTCGGCTTTTCGGGGATGGGCCTCATCTATGGAGGTGTGCTCCTGTGGGGAGGGGATTCATGGCAGTTGGGTTTGGGGGCATGTGTTTGATATCGTTGTCCTGGTTGGGGATGGCCCTGTGGGGAAATTCATGTTGGGGTCCATAGGGGGTGGGGGGCTCATGGCGTTGAAATCAGAATTCATTGGGGAGTTGGGACTGTTTCATCCTGTGGCGGCTTCAGGCTCGTTTGGACCAGATAGACCCCTCTTTTGCACTTGTGGTGCCGGCACTAGTCTGGGCTGATGCTGGGGCGGTCTACGTGTCTCCATCCCTGGAGGGAAGGGGACCACCTCCTGGGTCCGGGGGTCCAGGTGCAGGACAACATACTATTAAAGGCACTACATGAATTATGGATAAAAAAAAATGATAAAGTGAAAACTGTCTTAAACTTAATGTGAGGGCTATTGATGTGATTCCTTCACTTTAGGTTTCAGCATGCCTGAGTTAACAAACATAGCGATGTTCATTAGTCTACTTCATTAGTCTATTAATACATTAATCTATCAATCAGGTGCGATGATGGAAACAGTGACATTATTTAAGTAAGAAACTCTCTAAGGGAGAAACAGATTTGGTGCTCTGACACAAATGTAATTAATGCCAAAACGGTAAAATATTTTAAAAAAATTCTTGAATTAGCCAGAAAAGTCTGAAGATATAAAGCCACAATGCTCATGTCTCTATAGGACGATTCGAAACATCTAAGTTGGAGATTGGCAGCTTGGATTTTGAGGGAAATTTCTATTGTTGACCTATTGACCTGGTTCTGTGACTCCCACGTCAATGACGATCACATTTTCTGAATCCAAAAATGACAACCTACGTTTTGGTGCGTAATTTGAGTAGGAGGAGTAAAAATTAGGCAAGTAATATTAATTAGTTCAGTTATAAGGATCGTAGGGAGATTTAAAAAAAAAAGGCAAAAGAGAATTGCTAGCTTATCTGATAGCTAAATTTTCAGCAGATCTTGGAAGGAGCTGGTCCATCAGGCAAAAAGAGAGGAAGATAGATTAATAAAAATAAAAAATAAAAGAGTGATAGGGATAGAAAGTGGGAGAAGACAGATGGACATAAAGAGAGATGAGATGGAGAATAGGAGAGCTGGTCTGGGGGGAGAGAAAGACAGGGCAGACAGAAAAGGATAGTGGGACAGGCAGATAAAGTAAGACAGAGAGGAGAGAAAGACAGAAAAGAGAAAGAAACGGGGAGGAGAGACAGACAGAAGAGGGGAGACAGACAAAAATGAGAGGAGAGAGTCAAAGAGGAGACACAGACAGAGGTGAGATGGATAGAGAGAAGAGACAGACAGAAGAGAAAGAGACAGATAGGAGTGACAGAAATAGAGAAGAAAGAGACGAGGAGGAGAGACAGACATACAGAGAGAGAGAGACAGACTTTGGCCACCATTCTCCATCCCCTGGCTTCACCCCTGCTGGTCCACTGTGGCAGTTGGAAACTGTTGATCTCCCTCTCCACTACATGAAATTGGATGCATCTCTCATTTAAAAGCACTATTTAGTATCCAAAAAAATTATTAAACTATGACAGGACCCACTGAAGTACAGAAACTCAGAAGGCTCATGTTACATGCTGCCATTTAGGAGATAGAGCTATTAATTTTATCAACCTTTTGCGCGGAGTCGCAGTGCTCACTTTTCCACCTACTATGCAAACGCAAATCTTTATTTTACCCATGCTTCACTCTATTACACTTTCAATGTTTCAACAGTTTGTTAGCGGCTCTACCAGAGAAAACAAAATGTTGGATTTGTTTTATGCAAATGTCAAGGGCTCATACATCTCTAAAGCAAGACATTTTCTAGGCAAATCAGATCACAATCTTGTTTTTTCCTGCTTGAAATATAAGCCCTTTGTTCAGAGACAACCTGTAATAAAGAGAACTGTGAGAAGATGGTCACAGGAAGCTGAAGAAGCCCTGCAAGGTTGTTTTGAGGGTATAGACTGGTACGCACTCTGCCAGCCACATGGAGTGGACATCAATGCGATGGCTGAATGTGTAACCGACTATTGTAGATGACACCATCCCCACCAGAAGGTGAGATGCTTCCCCATTAACAAACCCTGGATCTCCCATGACCTAAAGGACCTGCTAACAAGAAAAAAAGAGCCTTCAGAGAGGGAGACGGGAAATTATTGCGGAGTATACAGAAGCAACTTGAAGTCAATATAAGAGACAGCAAGGAGGGTGTACAAGCATAAGCTGGAGAGCAAGCTCCAGTAAAACAATATCAGAGATGTGTCATCAGGGATGAAGACGATCACAGGCTGCAAGCAAAAGGACGATCAGACCGATGGAGGTCTGAACAGAGCCAATGAACTAAACACATTCTTTAATAGGTTCAGTTCAGAAACAAGCCAGATTTTTTCCCGCCCTGCCCACCAAACAGCATCCCCCCCTCCTTTGACAACATTTTTTCCGTCCCAAATTTTTATTTTCCTGCCTCAAATGTTTGTCTTCCACCTCACCATGAACCCTTTTTTCGAATGTTTTTTTAAACCAAATCAAAGATTTAGCTCCCTTTCCCCCCCTTCCCGTTGTCTCAAAAAAATGGGAAAGGGGAAAGGTTCCAGTGTTGTGGAAGACCTCCTGCTTTCGGTACCACAAAACTCACCCATAAGTCCTCAAGACAATAGACCGTTCCCTCACACCCACATCTGAAGGTTCTGAGAGATCCTGTTGGCCCCCCTGAGTGCACAAACAGGCCCCCCCTTCATTTTTGTTATTGCTGGGATTTGGGAGTTGAAGATGCCATCATATACCTGCTTCAAAAAAACCCACTGCATGGAAAAAGCCAGCAGCATGTGAGGACATGTTCTTTGATTTATCCAGTGCATTTAACAAAATTGACCTGATCTGCTTTTGTCAGAAACCCCCAGAAGACAAGGGGGGGCCCCTTACCAATCTCCTGAAATTACTGAAAAACAGATCACATTTTTGTGAGACGGGAGGGTTTGATTAAAAACCAGAAAAAGCACAGGCGCACCACAGGGGACTGACTCTCCCCAATTCCCTTTTTAATCTGTAAAAACCCAGATTTCCAGTAAAAGACGACCTGCATCGCAAAATACTTGGATGATTCTACAGTCATTGGGGTGTATCAGAGATGGACGAGAAACTGAGTAGAAGGAGTTGGGGGACCGCATTGTGGCATGGTGTAGCAACAAGCATCTCATCTTGAACGTGAATAAAACAGGATAATTGTCGATTTTAAGACAAACAGGAATAGGGCAAATTAGTTTCCATCATGGGAGAAGTGAAGGGTGGTAGAGGAGTATAAATACCTCTGTGTTCACCTGGATAACAGACTGGAGTGAAGATGCAACTGTGAAGCCGTCTACAAGAAGGGACAGAGCAGACTGTTCGTCTTGAGGAAGCTTAGGTCCTTTGGTGTTTGCAGCAAGATGCTGCATATCTTCTATAAGTCTGTTGTGGAGAGTGTGATCTCTTCGGGCATCATCTGCTTGGGGAGCAGCACAGAGCCAGGATTAAAACATTTCAAAAAGCTGATAAAAAGGCTAGCTCGGTTTAGGGACTCCCCTGGGGAAACATTTGCAAAGAGGTTTTTATAAAAAGAAAACATTATGGAGAACCTGAGCTTCCTTATGAGACTGTCTACAAAAACAGTCTACAGTCAGAAGCTTCCCCAGATTGATGTAAGAGGACCCGTTTCGGAGACCCCCCTTTCCCACGCCATCAGCATCTACAACGGCTCTTTGAATAAACCTGTATAATATGAGCTACATTTAATTTCCATTTTAGAGTAATACAGTATTTTAGAATTGAACTGAATTGACCATTCATTCTAATTAGTCGGAGGGCTGTGACATGGCTGTGCTCTTGGAATGTTTTACAGAAAACCGTAAAACCCACAGCAATGAGGCCTATATTTCCTGAAAGCAGACCGGCAGAGCTATGTTTTGATGCATACATTACTTCTGTAGTGTGAAATTTGTGAAAACATTGTAAAAAGGAAAACTGAAAAAAATTGCATAAAAATTAAATTGCGTTTTTAAGAAAACTAAAAGATAAGCTGAATCATTTGAAGATCGCCTAATTGCTCGTGACCCAATCAAATTTTGGAGTTTTAAGATTTTCCATCCTTGCGCTGTCCAGGGCGCAAGTGTTGGAGATTTTTGTTTTCATTTACGTTTACGTGGGCCAGGGGTGGGGACCGGCCAAAATAAAAGGTGCAAGTGTTGGAGATTTTCTAAGTGTTGGAGTGTGTGAGAACTTTTCAGAGTGTCTTACTGTGGGAATTTTCATATTTTTCTGCACAATATGAATAGTAAGGCTCTCCTCAAGGAGAAGAGCAGAGCCTTTAGATCAAGAAACAATGAGGAGCTTAGAGCTGTGCAGAAGGATCTGGAAAAAAATCAGGGATGGGGAGAAAACATCTAGAGGAAGAAGATGGAGGACCAACTGCAGCAGAACAATATCAGTGGGGTTTGGAAGAGACCAGATTCCCAGACTGTTGGAGATTTATGCCCCTTTTCCCATTAGTCTCTACTCAGCGATGTTCTGTACAGATCTGCTCGCTTTTTAGGCTTTTCTATTAGTAACCAAACTAGCAAAGTAATGAAAACACAAATGGCATCAAACATCACTGTTGGACAATGTCTTCCACACCATTTATGAGACTGCTGCAGGCCAGATGCCCAAAGTAGCTTTATTGCTGATCCTTCCTCTCAGCAGCTGTTAGACTTTATTACCATCACTGTCCCCAACAACCTCAATATGTGTTTACATCGCAGCTGTTATTTGCACAGTTTTTTCCATTTTTTCTAAATAGTTACTGTTTTCTCATGCACAATTACAAATGCGCTTTTTGTAAGTCTTTTAAATCACCCTACTAAGTTGCAGATTTCATTTAATCTGAGTATGCCATTTTTAATAACTTACTTTTGTAAGTACCTCTATGCTTCCATTTGTATTTTACTTGGCTGCTGACACACCTCAATAAAGGATATTTCAAATCTATTCTAATATGCAGAAAGAAAGCACTATGCGAGTTAAGTATTTACCCTCCTCACAATGCATCCACTTGACTCTGACTGCTGCTAGTGTCAAATGCAAATAAAGTAAACTTTTAGAATTGAGACACAACGAGCCGACATAACAGCCAAAATATTAAGAACATGGCTGTTTGACAGGGATCCTGACAAGCGTTTGTATTTTGTCAGAAATGTCAACAGAGCTGATAAAAACAGCACCCTCCTGTAAATCTTTCATAATAGAAACCTTAAATTATCTGCTTCAAAGGTCCAGTGTGATATTTTAAAGCCTGCATGTAGGAAAATTAAGTGTTTGTGGTACAGACTGTATGGATCCTTTGTACATGAGGCCAGGGTCAGTTAGGAAGCTTTGTTCTGCATCTGCAGTGTTTATTACGATTCATGTTTATCTTGATACAGGTTCGCAGGCAGCACATGGACCGCTGCACCCACTTTCTTGTGGATGAGTTGGGTGTTGTTGACAGAGCCCAGGCCAGTGACCGCATCTTCTTTGTCTCTGCTAAAGAAGTTCTTCAGGCTCGTGTGCAGAAGGCCCAAGGAATGCCTGAATCAGGTTAGAGTTGCACTCAGTGTGTTTTTTTTTTATTTAGCTTTGTGATATTTTGCCATACCCTGAAGTTTGTTGTCCATCCAAAGAAAAAAAAAAGTCAGAATTAGAAATTTTCTGAAGAAATTTAGACAGGGCCTACCAAGGGGTCTTTGGCTGAGGTAGTCCCAGTGTGCATCAGGACTGAGGGTAGAAGGCGAAGATATCCACCTAGACCTGTTCTTGTTTCACCGGTACTGCCATTCCTTCGTAATGTTATTCCATGCCTCCTTGCATTGCTATGGCAGGGCCCAATGAATATACAAACATATATAAATATATAAACAGTCCAGTTTAGAGGTGGATAGTAATAGCTGCCTCCATGCAATGTCATAAGAGGCAGTGTGAATTGCAAGTTTTCTTGAATGGCCTCCTCTGTCAGCAGAGGCAGAGTTCGGTTGCTATGGAAATGGCTCCCAGGCTGGCAGCGTGTATGTACGTATGTGTGTGTGTGAGAGAACAGCTGCACTTAATTGTCTCCCTCTGAGTCTGCAAACCTTAGAGTGGCAAAAGGGGTCCGAACAGATTGGCATTGTATGACAACCGTACATGGTATTCCAAAAATGTTCGAACCGTGGACGACAGCCGTTCCTCGTCCCAGATTGTGGGGATTTTCATAGCTCAACCACATTCACAGTATAAGATAGGATGATGGAAAGAAATGTTGTCACTCATGGATTTCTGCTTTAACTGGTACTGAAAATACATGAGAAAAAAGGGCTTCGGAATGCTTAGACTCCTGGCGATCGGAAGGGCTTTGACGAAAACAGTGTTGAGATTATGAATGTATTATTTCATATTTAATATGAATACTTTAATATTTTATCAAAGAATACTTTGGTCTGTTAAGTGTTGTCCTGTGAATACCAGCAACCTTCTAGATGACCAATTCTCAACGGTGTTTAATTAGCTGCCATTATTTATTAAAATAATATTTAAGGAAATATTTTGAATAAGAGCCAAACCTTTTGTATAAATGGGTCTTGATGGTGTTTAATTAGCTGGCTTCGCCTAGTACAAATAATATTTAGGAAATATTATTAAGGCAATGTTAAAATAATTAAGGAAATATTTTGAATGAGGACCAACAACTTTTCTGGTTAAATGATCTTCAGCTGACTCAAAGTGGACGAGCGCGTGTTCTTAGCCGTTAGCAGTTGGAGCTAACAAAAGAAACTCATAGCTTGTCATCAGAATCAATCACATACCTTTAAAATACCACTAATAAAAGGGTTGAAATGCATAAGCTGGGATGGCACATTATGGCTGATCTTCTGTGTTTAAAAACCTCCCTTTAAATAATGTTTGTCTTAACTTTAAAAACACAAAGAACACATTCTGTAGCTGGATTTCTCAACACAAACAAAAACAAACGTCATTAAACGAACATTATTTAGATTATTTAACTCTAAACTAATCTTCTCTGCCCAAACACTACCTCTTGCGTGAACCGTGCTGAGGAGAAGTTGTCCTGGGCGTTTAGGAAACAGCCATGTGAGGGTAAACAAAGGGTTAACTTACAGCTAACCTCCGTAGCTGTGGGGAAGGGCTTTTAGCTGGCATGGCTGAACTGTACGACATAGGCACGTTCGGCTCCTTGAGTGCCCGCGATGCATCGGGGTAGCTCTCGCTACCTGGACGTGCATGCAGGAAGGCGTGTGATATGGTACTGGCCTCCTTTTCCAGGCTGTGGGCGAAATCTGCTTTGATTAGGGCTGCTTCAGGAGGCCTCAGAAGACAAGCCAAATTCTTCATACGTATTTTACGATCAGGTGAATGCTGATCATTGTAAGCCACGCCATTCCACATCCCAAGCTGAATCATCTGAAAGCACAGCTCTTGGCAGATCAACCTGTATGATCTCATGGGACAGATATTCGTAAGTGGGCCCCAGAAAAATATTGAAATCCATGAAGGTTAGAAGCGCCATGATGTTGCAATTATTAGGCCAGTTCCCTTTTAAGTTTGTTGGTCTCTCTAAATTTCCCATGGGAGTGAGAGTGTGTGTGCATGGTTGTTTGTCTCATGTTTCTCTGTATTGCCCTTTGATGGACTGGTGACCTATCCAGGGTGTACCCCACCTCTGGCCCAATGACCGCTGGAGATGGGACCAACCTCTCTTCCCCTCTGGGACTAACCCCAAACCCTAACCCTATCCTGCAAGGATAGCCGGGTATTGACAATGAATGGATGGATTTATTCAGTCAGTTAAGAAAAGGATAATATAGATTTTAAAAACAAATGAACACAGAACAAACAAAGTGATTTTTTTGTATCCTTTACAATTGCTGTTAAGCTGGAATAATAAAACAAAAAGAGGTGCAATTAAACCTTTAAATTTAGCTAGACACTGTCACTCAATTCAATTCAGTTTATTTATATAGCGCCAATTCACAACACGTCATCTCAAGGCACTTCACAAAACTCAGATACATACATTCCAATTAATCCTAATCATTGAACAGTGCAGTCAGATTCATTTATTTATTCAAATTGGATAAGAAGTTTTTCTATCTAAGGAAATCCAGCAGATTGCATCCAGTCAGCGACTTGCAGTATTCCCTCCTCCCGGATGAGCATGTAGAGACAGTGGACAGTCACTGGCGTTGACTTTGCAGCAATCCCTCATACTGAGCATGCATGTAGCGACAGTGGAGAGAAAAAACTCCCTTTTAACAGGAAGAAACCTCCAGCAGAAACAGGCTCAGTGTGAGCGGCCGTCTGCCACAACCGACTGGGGGTTAGAGAGAACAGAGCAGAGACACAAAGAGAACAAAGAAGCACTGATCCAGGAGTACTTTCTATGGGAAGGAAAAGTAAATGTTAATGGATGTAGCTCCTTTAGT